>ML810675.1:11025-61816 GCA_009831015.1 Picea engelmannii
GATTCACCAACTCACATGACGGTTAATGACCCTTCTCATGCTATTGATCTTACGTGGAGCCCTTGAAGATATACGACTGATATTGAATCTTCCATGTTCATCGATCTATCACCCAGATCTCCTCTTAGACTTATTTGAATCGATATCCTCTAGTGATCCTGCACTCCGACACCTCGATGGTAGTACCCCCAAAAAATGGTGGATATTTTTTCACTTGCCTACCACCTTGGTCGTCATTGCCTCCGTGTACCTATCTCCTGACATGACACGTGGCACCATCACCACTTGACATAGGGACACACCACGACACGCGACGACACCATAGGGTACAATGACTCGCCCAACCAAGTACTAACACCTGGCCATTCCTAATAACCTTATTGAACTAGTTATTCCATAATACACCAAAATCCTATGCATTGTTCAATTTTGACTTAGTTTAATTTGTAGGCCTGGTAACATCGAGAAATAACTCTTTCTCCTACCTTGGTAAATTCCACCTCCTGAAGTGGTTTTTGGTGTTAATTAAATACCACTGTTATAATGATTATCTTATGATATAATCTAATTGATTATTTTATAATCTAATTTTAATTAATTATATTATATTATATTATAATTAATTAGATTATATTATACTTATGTTTATTGACATTATTTAGTATATATAAATCACTAGCTCTTAGATTGTAAATTTCCATGAGAACCCTCACACTCATACCTCTGAAGCTCGATATCCCAACATCCCAAAATTTCAGGTAATTTAATGTGTGTGTGTGTGTGTATATATAGTACATCAGGATTTCAGACCTTGAATGTACCATGCGACTTATTCTCCATACAAAATCCATTGGAGGGAATTAAATATTAAAGTTTAATATTGTAATACATCAGGCCCTCGAACCCCAAAGTTGTTTCACTCCAATCATACGCTCCCTTCTCTTTTCTCTAACGACCAAGCTCCAAAAGGGATTTAATATTAGTTTTTAATATTATAATATTTAACAGTATAATACCTTAGGTCATCATACCCCAATTTTTTTTTTCTTCAATCATACGTTCCCTTCTCTTTTCTCCGACAACCAAGCTCCGAAAGGGATTTGAAATTAGTGTTTAATATTATAATATTTAACATTATAATACCTTAGGCCATCATACCCCTAATTTTTGCACTCCAATCATACATTCCCTTCTCTTTTCTTTGAAGACCAAGCTCTAAAAGGGATTTGATATTGATATAAATATATGTTGAGAAAGAAAAAGGTAATTATATTTCCATGGCATTTAAAATTTTAATAATAAACTACATTATTAAGAACTCCTCTAGGAGTGCATAGTGACCTGTGTAGGAAGAAAATATTAAAACTAGGAAACTTTGCAAAGATTTATTTTTTGCACGAAAGGGGGGGGGGGGTAATTTTGAGTTTACCATTTCTCATGCACAAGACAAGAAATCCTAGTTTTTAATATATGACTTTCTCACCTTATTATCCAATAATTAAGACATTTAATTGGGAACTTTGGGAATTTACGAGGAGTTACCAGTTCTTACCTTCGATGCAAAATTTGTTCAGAAAAAGATATATAATCATGTTCTTACATACTTGTAGCTATACATGTTTGCATATATTACTTAATGTCCTCATTCTGGAATTAGAATTATATTTATAAATTCCCCATTCACACAGTGTAAAAAATAAATTTTTATTATTTTATTATGTTTTACCTCTCACCAAAATTTAAAGGGATTTTTGTCTTAAGACAAGAAATTCTCTCACAATAAATTATGAAATTTATACCATAATTTATAGCCCAACAAAAATTAAGGGATTCCTTCCTCAAATGTATTAAATGTAACACAATTTAACATAATTTTTATACATACCCAAATAAATATCAAGATCCTTTGCGTTTTAATTTCAATAAGGAAATTGCACATTTATTTCCCATTATTTTATTAACATCTACTTATAATAAATTTTGGCCTCTTTCAATATTTGGCCTATTCTCCTAAGGCCAAAACATAGATATGATATCCTCTCAATATAAAAACATCAGGAACTTAGAGTAAAATATTATAATGCAGAAACAAAACATCTTTCCTCCTCATATGTTATGTGAACATTCTAACTGCTCAATGTTCACCGCTAATACATAATTTTTTTTGTAAAAGCTCAATCAACCACAACATTCACTCACACCAATCCTTTTGAAAAACATAGGTAGTCAATAAGTGAGGTTATCAACCAAAATAAATTCAATTGTAACATCCTCAAAATTACACATAAATTTCTCAAGTTATTTTTAGCACAAGACCTTCTTCACAGTGCTCTGAAACAAATTCTACAATATTTTTGAGCTCAACATTTGCAAAGATTTGGAAAATGTATACTTATCTAAAATATATAAAGTGTTGAAAACTTATGAAGGGTGTTCCACTTTCCACCCAACTATAGGAACAATTGCACTTGTTATCTCTACAACTGGCCACCCCCTAGCTAGAGTATGATGCCATGAGAGGGAATTCTTTCTACTCAAAAAAAGAGAAAGGATGGAGGCCATTCTCCTCAATATAAATGAACATAACAAGACAATTCTTCAATCAAAAAAGAAAGGGGGCCTTCTCTTGCCACAAATATCTTCAGAAGCTATCATACATAGCACAAGGGGGGCATTTCACTGCTCAGTAATTCCTCAGATCCCTCCCCTCTTATGTCCTTCATGATTTCTCAACCAATCACTAAAATTTCATAGCCCCATTTATCATCCTCATTTGAAGATAAATGCCAATGGTTCCTACACCCAAAAAATGCATGTCTTTACTTATCTTTTTTTTCTAAGAACCATAATAGTTTCTCACAGTCCTCTCCATTCAAAGTTTACTCCCCAGAACCAATCGTGTGTGTCCTCCTTATTTTTCTCATGATTTTCCTCCTTTTTTTTCCCTTTTACAACAATATTTTTTGGGTCAAATCCCCCAACTCGTGGGTCAAATCAGAAAATTCTAGATGGGTACTATACCCATTCTCTCATTGATTTCTGAGAAGGAATCCCTAGCCACCATATTGACTAGTAAATAAATGTTTTTGGGGAAGAGTATAGCTCTAGTTTTTCTTATTTTTAATTCATAAGAGTACTTCTTACAAGGATTCATATCAACCATTCAAATTTCCCCTCACCATTCCCTCTCATGGAATTGTAACCTATGTAGGAAATCCCCTTTAATAGTTAGTCAACATTTTCCTTTTCTATTAATAATATAAATATTTACATCACATATTTTAGCAAAGGTTCAACATCTTTCAAAATCAACACATAACTATCAGTATATAGTATTGCAATAATAATATAATTTTATTTACAAGATGTGGCAAACAGGGGTATTACAGTGTAGAATTCACATTCATTGGATGTGGGTGCATGGTGCGAAATTCATTCGCACTAGATTTTGGTTCCCAACATGAAAGTCGAGGGCACTAGATGTTTGTGTGTGATGCAGAACTCGCTTGCACTAGATAGTGGTGTGTGATGTAGAAGTTGTATGCACCAGATGTTAGTGCATGATGCGTAATTTGTGTGCACTAAATATTAATGTGTAGTATAAAAATTGTGTGCACTGAATAATGGTGCATGGTATAAAAAGTTGTTCACACCATACATTTATGTGTAGTGTAAACGTTGTGTGCATTGATTATGGGTGCGCGGTGCATGCGCTATTTTTTGGTGTTTCACATATAGAACTTGCACATGCTAAATATTGGTGCATAATTCAGAATTTTTGTGTGTGAAG
The DNA here is from genome assembly GCA_009831015.1 of Picea engelmannii. Lineage (NCBI taxonomy): Eukaryota > Viridiplantae > Streptophyta > Pinopsida > Pinales > Pinaceae > Picea > Picea engelmannii. Next base: position 14,816 of record ML810675.1, read on the forward strand.
TCTCTTTGGAAATCTATCACAGTGGAAAATCAATGGTTTTCTGCAAAAAAAATTGCACTTTGAAGGTCATAATCTTGCGCGACATTTTTGAGTGTGTGAACAACGTTTTTAGGGGTTTTAATTTTCAAGACTATAAGTGTCATAGGAATCACATATAGTATTTGGAACTCAAATGATAAATATATAAGATATATTTATAATAGTGTAAACCATTTTTCAAATGGAGCTATTATGAGGAAGTTATAAGACAAACAATGGAGGGTAAATTTGAGACCCAATTAACTTGTAAGGGCCATAACTTCCTACTCTAGAATTAGTTAGGGGCACAGGTGTAGTCAATGAAAATATATTGAGCCATATAAGATATATATGGATTCATATTCAAAATATGGGCACTGAAAAATGCACAAAAGGACATAGAAGACCCTTGTATCATTCAAGGTTGAAAATATAATTTGGCCTTAAAATTTGACAGGTTGTATCTAGCATCTTGAAGCTAAAAAGTAGGTGAAACTTGGACATATTGTAAAAAATATGATTATGAAGGAACCCAGTTAGGATCCTATCAAAACTCCAAAGGAGCAAGTGCAAAGGTGCATGGGTACAGTTTACAAAATTGCACCCGGGTCAATGGTGAACACAAGGAATAAATGTTGATACTGAGAGGGGGGTGAATCAATATCAAGTGAAATTTCAAAACTTCTTCAACTTATACTTCAACCATATTATATGTTCAATTATATCCAATGATAAATGAACAATAGTAGATGAGTTACACCAATATACCACAATACACCATGCACAATATATGAGAAATAATCAATAGTTATTGTTCAAGGGAAGTAATGACTTCCAAGGGAAGCTACAACTTCCAAATATAAAGGGAGGGATAAACCTCCAAAAGGAAGATATAATTCTCCAATATCAAGATATTTTTGACCTCTCCATCCTTTCCCGTTCCTTACACCCAAAAATGAGTTATAGAGAAAATCATAGACCTTATTCAATTATGGTTTATTCAGGAGAGTGAACTTGTACATAATGCCCCGTGCTCAATATTTAACATAAGATTTTGAAATTCGTACACGAGAAACTACATCACGTACTCTTTCCAATGCAATTTTTCTCACTTAATTTAGATTCTCTATGATGAAGTTATAATTTTTTTACTTGGAACACTTATTTATCACTAGCTTCAAGAGTAGTCAAAAACCCTATCTTCCACAGAGAGTATCTCCAAAGTTATATCTAATAAAGAGCTGAAATTTGTACCACAGGTACTTGGATATGTCTTCTCAATAGCCTCTGAATTTCATCATCTGAATCTTTCTAGAAACAAAGTTATAGAGAAAATGGTAAGATTAACTATAAATAACATACCTTAGAACATATCACCAAGAGACTTCATCCTCCCTTGAAATTCGTCCTTCTTTACTTCAAATTTCCTCTAAAATTCGACTTATATATCCTTGTTCATTAAAAAAATTGTTTATATAAAATGAATGTATAATGATATTTATTTATACCCTTTATGTCACTTCCATTTAACATTAGGGCCGACATGTAGTTTATGCTTCAATTTACATTGTCATCTTCAAAAATCCATTTCTCCTCAATCATGAGGATCCACGTGACGTGCCACATACCACTGGAAGTGGCATGACTTATACTATCCATCCATGGGTGTTGGATCTATATGTGTAATTCCATTCATGTATATCTAATTCGATCAACTTTGGGGTCAAAAATACAATTGCTAGGGTTGACATCAATGAAAACAACCAAACTTCCAACAATAAATGAGTAATATTCCAATAACCATAACTTTCCGCTCAAAATTCAAAATTGAGAAAGGAAGAATTCGTTTGAAAGGTATTATAAAAATAAGTATAATTATTCACCCATAAATTTGAATTGGGAAATTAAAATAAGGCGAAATCAGAAGAAATAACTTTGATGCACTTTAGGAACAAAATTGTGCATAGTTTTCATGAATTTGTTAAATTCATTTGACTAACAAAACCTATTGTCTTCACATTTTGTAGAGTTAATAGAAATTATATAAGAAGCATGGAAGATGCATATAAAACCTATATCCATGAAGATGAATTTAGAGGGTTGTATTTCAGTATGGGTAATGAGTTTACATAATCGAATGGGCATAAAGAGAGAAATGAGGAGAGCATGAACCTGGTAGAGACCATAAAGGGCATGCAAAAATATGTCCAAAGATATAAATTTTATAATGATATGATTATGAAATTAAAGGAGTAGAAATATGGATTCAATATGAATTTGATGTAGAGCTTGGATAAAATAGAGAAGAAAATGGATAAGGAGACAGAGTCAAGCAAGTCAAGGAGTCATGGGTTTCATGACAAAAGAATAGAAAAAAGAACCATGGATAGGAATCATCAACACTCAACAAATCATTCATTTAGGAGAGAACAAATTAGTTCAAGTTAATCTCTTGTCAAAAAACATAAGAGGAGGACTCGGGTGAATGAGCTACACGGATAAATGAATAATATCAAGCCTCCTACCTTTGATGGTTAGCACAAGAGGGATGAGGATGTGGAGACATGGATATTGGGGATGAGGAAGTACTCCCAGTTGCATAATTACTCTTCATAGGAAGAAAGGACAATTTCCATATACCATCTCAAGGAAAAAGCATTAATGTGATGGACCAATTTGTGCAAGCGCAACACATTGATGAGAATAAGTTTACTTGGAGGGTGTTCAATAGGTATTTTCAAAAGAAATCGTTAACCAAACGTTACTACGATAAGAAAATGAGGGATTTATTTGAACTCGAGATGGGGAGTGTCATCATATATGAGTATGAAAGGAGATTCATAGAGCTGCTTAAATATGTTTCTTTCATCAATGATGAAGGTGTTAATATTAAAAGATACCTAAGTTGGATTCCATGAATTTTCATTGATAAGATACAATATGATGATCCCAAGACACTGGAGGAAACCATAAGGAGACCTAAATTCCTATATGATTAGAATAGAGGAAGACCAACCTTACTAAAATCTTGGGAAGACAAGAACAAAGGAAATATAGAGCATAGGAAGAAGGGGGCCAATCCACCATTTTTAATAAATAATTATCAAGGAAATACAACTCCCAAGGAGCCCAAAATGAGAGAAACAATGGGGAAAATACCAAGGAAACAACCAATGAAGTGTTGGGGTTGTGAGGGATGCCATATCTACATGGATTTCCCTCATAGAGGTGAAAACGTGAGGGCTTTTCCATATGTACAACAAGTTGATACAGTTGAAGACATGGTTAGAAATGTACCAAGGATCTATGCAACCATGGATAACAAGCAAGATAAATTTCAGTCTCACATGATTGAAGTTGAAGGTAATATTAACGACCAAACCATTATATTTTAATTGATTCAAGAGATATTCATAGTTATCTAGATCCTAAGATGGTGGAAAGATTCAATTTCCAAGAAGAAATCTTGGGAAACCTTGGTTGGTGTAGCTAGATAAAATAGATAAAAGAAAAATTAATGAGATGGTTAAGGCATGTCCAATGGACATGAATGGCCTAAGCACAAGGGAATATTTGAACATCATATCTTTGGGATCCTATGGTTTCCTCATTATTGGTATAGATTGGTTGGACAACCATCATGTTGTCCTAGACTATTATAATAAGGAATTTACCTACTTGGATAAGGAAGGAAACTTGAGAACAGTTCAAGGCATTCCAAGAGATGTAATGGTCAAAGAAGTTTCATCCTTACAGTTGAAGAAAATATTCAGGAAAGGATGTCAATTATTTTCATCACATATGGAGGAGGAACTAAAGGATAAAGTGCCAAATATGGAAGACTATTTAGTCCTAAAATAATTTGAAGATGTATTTAGAGAAATTATGGGGTTACCACCAAAGGGAGATATTGATTTCTCTATCAATATGATGCCTAGAGTAGCCCTCGTATCCAAGACTCCTTATAGGATGAGTACACCAGAACTGAAGGAATTACAAATGCCACTTGAAGAGATTCTGAGGAAGGGGTATGTATTCCCAACTGTGTCACCTTGTGGTGCCCTGGTATTATTTGTGAAAAAGAAGGATGGAACATTGAGGCATTACATTGAATTTAGGTAGATAATCAAGGTAACAATAAATACCAAGTATCCTTTACCAAGTCTAGATGACATGTTTGACCAACTGAAGGATGCAAAAATATTTTCCAATATTGACCTACTATCTGACTATCACCAAGTGAGAATAAAATAAGAATACATCGATAAGACAACCTTCAAAATGAGGCATGGACATTATGAGTTCACAACGGTTCCATTTGGCTTATCAAATGCACCATATGTATTCATGTATTTAATGAATGGGATTTTCATAAATTACATAGATAAGTTTGTCATTGTATTTTTGGATGACATACTTACTCTACATATTTACTCTAAATATGTAGAGGAGCATGGGAAGAACTTGAAGATGGTGCTACAAGTATTGAGGGAGCATAATCTTTACGCAAATTTGAGCAAGTGCTCATTTTACCAAAGGAAGATTCATTACTTGAAACATATCATTTCAGAGGAAAGGATATCAGTGGATCCAGAAAATATAAGAGCCATTGAAGAGTGGCCAACACCAAGAAATGTCTCTAAAGTGAGGTCCTTCATGGGACTTGCATGGTACTATAGAATATTTATTGAAGTATTCTCAAAGGTTTCACACCGAATTACATCATTGCAAAAGAAGGGTGTGATATTTGAATGGACTCTAGATTTTCTAAAGAGTTTTCAACACTTGAAGCTTTTATTGACAAGTGCACCAATACCAAGGATTGTTGATCCAAATGAAGGTTTCATTGTATGCACATATTCTTGTAAAGAAGGTCTTGGGGGGGTCCTTATCCAGAATGGGAATGTTGTATGTTACGAATCAAGGAAATTAAAAGAGCATGAAAGGAACTATGCTACTCATGACTTATAATTGTCAGCCATAGTGAATTCCTTGAATATGTGGAGACACTATATCATGGGTAAAATATTTGATCTCAGAATTTACCATAGTGGTTTGAAATATTTGTTTGGACAACCAACTTTAAATGCCATACAAAGTAGATGGTTCGAATCCCTCAGTGAGTATGACTTTGAAATCCATCATATCAAAGGTAAAGAGGACAAGGTGGTTGATCCACTCAGTAGGAGAGTTCATGAGTTGAATTCTAAAACCATTAGCATATATAAATCATAATTGAAAGACAAAATTTTAGAGGCTGCAAAATCAGATCAACAATACATGGAAATAAAAGAAAATTTTCATCAAGGTATTTTACAATAGAAAATTGAAAATTATGAGCTGAGAAAGAATGGACTCCTCATTTATTGTAATACCCTAGTGTTGAGCCCCATATTAAATAATGTATTTTGTGAATTTATGAAAGGGAAAAGTGCCCAAACAATTAAAAGAGGCTAGTGTGCTATGATTCCACAAGAGACGAGATTTGAAGGGACAAGTATTTATGTATATTTTATTTACCCATAATTGTTTTAATGGAGAGGAGTGGTTACATGAGATTCTTGGGGAAGTCTACGTGGTTCTTGATTTGCAAGTAAATATATAAACCCATCTTGTGGGATATTTGGGAGTTCTTCTTCTTCTTCTTCTTCTTCTTCTTCTTCACTCACTCACTCATTTTTCATTGTTCACACCTTTCATTTTTTTCTCTCCCCATTCATTTTTCACCCACTCGTCATTCCTCATTCGTGTTTTGGCTTCGGAAAGAAAAACAAATTGTTGCAGAGGAACCATGGTTTTGTTGGTTGTAATGACTGCTGGTGTATTCTAGGCATGAAATAGTGTCTGCATGTCTAATATGCATTGTCATCCATTAATCTTTGCCCACAACTGTGAATTCTGAGAGTACCATCATGGAGATTCTTGACCAGATGCACTAGAGCTCTGGAAGGAGGTGGATAGCCTGAGGGAATACGTGGAAGAGAAGGGCTTCCATTCTCTTGGGTTGTGCAATTTGGGTAGAAGAGATATCGTGTACTTTGGATTGTTATGTGTGTTGAGAATCCTATGAGAGATTAAGTGTTGAATGGTTTGGGAAGTTGAGTGACACTCTGGAACCATCCTTTTGGATTCATAGCATTGGCTCGCGGGTGACATTGTTGTTGAGACTTGGAACAACATTGTCTAATGTTGGGTGGAATGTCCTTGGTCTGCAGCCAATTGGTGATTGGTTTCATTAAAGATAAGTGCTCTCTATCATGGTTTTATTTACCTGTGTATTTATTCCACTGTGTATTTATTTATCTATGAAATTTCTATCTATAATATGTATTCTTTTTGGTTATTTATTTTCATGACATATGTCTCATTTCTTTATGTTGTAGCATGAATCATGAACTTTGCATGTGAATATTTCATGTCTTTTTATTAATTAGAAAATAGTTCAGAAGTGCGTTTTGAGGTACTGTGTCCAGCCTATGGGTGGTTGGGTATGTTACAGATTGAAGCATCATAGCTCGGCTTATGGGTGGTTGGGTATGTTACAACTTGAAGTAGCATAGACCGACTTGTGGGTGGTGTTGATTAAGGTTGGTTGTCACTAATGTCAACCCTTGAGGAAAGCCCCGTAGCACAAAGGTTCGGTAATGGACCCAAGATTGTTTGATGTAAATATGACTCATTATTTTCTTGTCATGGCTGATAATAAGTAGAAATGGATGAAATCCAAAGTGTTCCCCTTATGGTTAAAGCCCTCACGGGAAGACGCTTTGCAGATTGAGTTATCCTAGAAGTATGGTTAGAGAACCCATGCTTATTTGTGGAATAATGAGATTAATGCTAGTGAATTTGTCAATGAAACTATCATATATGGATAGTGCTTGTCATTCCATTTCCAGCGGTATGTGGAACGTCACATAAATCCTCACGGTTAGAGAGTTATGTCCATGAGAAGTTAGAGAACCTAGGTTTGGGTAATGGACCCAAGTTTGTTTGATGGATAATGGTATGAGTTTTGATATATTTTCAGGTAATACTATTTTGATGCAGGAGCATCTCTCCACGTCAGCCAACCAGCCAGCCACGTCAAGCGCATGCATTCAATTGCTGAAGAGAGGCGCAACCATCATTTTTTTATTCAAATTAATGTAATTAATTGAATGTAATTAAATGTTTAAGTTGTTGAGCTGGGAATCCGTGCTTTGCATAGGCATAGAAGTTAATAGGATTTAATATTTGTAAGGCTGCAATCTAGATCTGATAGAGGACTAGACAACCATTTCAATGCAATTGAATAGGGTAGGTAGGTTGGAGGGAAGCGCTTGAAGATCCCCCTTAGGTAAAAGATATTTCATACCTCATTTTAGAAGGAAGGGAGTTGTAGTTGAAAGTGGGGATAGGAGAGAATCTGTGAGTAGAGAGAAGAAGAGAGAAGAGTCGAGACCTTGTTACAGGCCGTGCTCAGGAACACCTTGTAAATACAGGCATTTTCCATATTTAATACAAAGAGCAGTTTTTCCTGCATTATTCTGTGTTATGTGGATGTATGTGAGTGTTCTTTATATGTTGTAGAAGTATGTTAGGAATTTGCAGGTTGTTTTGATTTCAGGTGAAGGTCTTTGAGGATTCACACCAGGAGGGTGTGACAGAATGCTGTGGGTTCTGATAGCCGTGCACAGAGGATGCATTTCTGAATACTGTGGTTTCAGACAAAGACGTGCTGCGACACAAGAACTGGAGTCAAAAAATCAGGAGAAGGACCTCAAGGGTGTTGAATACCTTGGAGGCAAGGCTGTGTAGAAGAGACACAGTTGCAGACAGAATCACTGAGGATTCTGTGAAGCTCTGCCAGGTGGGCATTAAGCCAGTGCAAGGAGGGCACAAAAGAAGGACTCTACTGTGAGTTCAGAGAAGAATGAGGATCACTTAGGATTCTGAGAGCTCTGCCAGGTGGGCATTGATTAGGTGCATAGGTGCACAGAAGAAGTGCAAAACTGTTGGCAGTTCTGGGAGAAAAAGCTCTGCCAGGTGGGCATTTGAGTCAGTGTGCAGACAGGCACCGAGGAAGAGAAGAGAAATCTTTGAGTTCTGTGATTTGAAGAAGAATCCACTAATGGATCTTCATAAGGTTGTTGAACACCCTGTAGACTCAACAAGAGGTTTCTTGAGCTGAGGGATAGCCAGGAGGGCATCCAAATTCTCCATCTATGGGAGAAAGAAGAAGGATTTATTTCCTTAAGAGAATTGAGTGTTTGAGAAGCTCAGGAGAGATAACTCTTTGTTTGCATGTGAATACTCTGTAGAGGTGCATGAGTTGAAGAATCCTTTAAGGATTCGAAAGGAACAAGCTCAGGAGGAATAGCATCGTTGAAGAGCATAGGCGAGGACTTAGATTGGGGAGCTCGCAGAGAAAAGGAGAAAAGGTTGAGGCCTTTGGCTTTTGAAATCATTCCAAGGCCGGAAGAGAACGCACAAAAGCTCGGGAGGAGAAATATCGTCCGTCGGATCAACCAATAGATCTTGGACTGTCGGATTTCCCACGTCCAGGAAGGAGCAGGAGGAGCACACAAGAACGGACGGTCAAAATTCTCCAAGGAGAATTTGCGAATCTCCGTGATCCATCAGGTATTAGAGAGGTGCAGGGAAGATACAACGATGTATTTCCGAGAGGTTAAAATCTCAGGATGGGCAGAACTGTTGATTCGAGCCACAAGGGCCATTGGATCTACGCGTGGATTCGCATATCGGGGTTTCGTGGGTTGAAACTCCGTAAAATCGCCACAGGGAGTCGTGAAATCGCGATACACAATATCTCGATGACTACGAAGACCTTGTGGGACCATAGGATTCAGTAAGTGGTCACGTGGCACATCGCATGTTGGTATTTCGTGAGTAGAAGGGCTGAGAACTTGGTGTCAAGGGTCGCAAAGCGTGAGGAAACGAGAAGCGGCGAAGTGAAGAGAAGACCGGAGCCGTCCATATGAGGAGGACAGGTGGTAGAGATCAAAAGATCTCACGAACTCAGAAGTTCTTAGGGTGAGAGCCCAAGCATTGGGTACTCCAAGTCACGAATACGTGAGGAGCGAGGAAGAAGGATAACCGTTGGATCTGGGTCGCAGGAGGACTGTTGGATCAGAGTCCCATCGCATTTCGGTGTTTCGGGGAACCCAGGGTGAGAGGATCTCATCTCGACATAAGAAGTCACGAGTTGCGACAGGGAGTATTGAGAAGTTTCGACGCATCGGGACTCGGGAGTCGGAGAATCGAGTTGCTTGACACTGCGAGTGTCAAACTCGCGATAGGAGAAGCTCCGACAGGTAAGGGAAAGGTCAGCGTTGACTGAGGTGTCGGGTCTCGGGGATCCGAGAGAGAAAATTTAAACCACTGACCTCGTGAAGCCACGAAATCTGATCCTCCAAGTGCAGAGAGGGGATCGCATGGAGATTTCTGTGGGTAAATATTTTCCGATAGGGAAATAGAAGGACCGATTAGTGTTCTTTGGGCCGAGGGAAGAGAAGATCCTGTAGAGCGGACGTGCTTGCGAGTCCGGTTGTGTCATATTCTATATGGGTATTACATGTCATTCCATTTGTGATGGTATGCGTAACGTCACATAACTCCTCACGTTTGAGATTTATGGCCTTACGAAGTTGGAGGACCCGCATATGTCATCTAGAAGCCCCAAAAGGTCAAAGTAGTCAAAGTGGTTTAAGAGATTTTAAAAGGTAAATAATAAAGTGAAGTGATGAGTGTATTATAATTCAAATTGAATACAAAATAAAATAATTTAATAATAAATTTAATGGATAAATTAGAAGTGGCTTAACCCTAAAGTAAGGAAAGTTGTAAAAGTGACCTAGAAGATGTTTTTAAGGAAGCTACTTGGAGAGTATAAATAAGAGGCAAGGATCTCTCATTTAAGATACACTTGAGAATATTGAATACCTATAGGTGTTTGAGGTAACCAAAGGATATCTAAGATGAATTTCTGAGGAAAGTAAAGAAAAGAAGGCCGGAATTCAAGGAAGGATAATTTCTTTTCATGATGCTTTCTAAGGTATGTTTTTTTCAGGTCATCTCACCATTTTAGAAATAATTTTTTTTTAGAATGATTCAGACCATGAAATTACTATTCCATTGATGAAACATATCCAATTATCTATGGTAAAAAAATCATCTTTTGGGGCATTTTATTTTTGGAGTTACACTCCGTGGAAAATAGGGTTCGTGGCTAGTCCTGAAACTAGTCAAAAACAGGTGTTTCGAGTAAAAACGTCATAACTTATTCATAACAGATCCAAATTTAGTAAGAAAAAATGTGTTGGTTATATTAACATCTTTATTATGCTGTGTAAAATTTTCATATCAATTCAACAAATATTCTGTGTGGGGCACAATCTATAAGGTTGCTCTCTAGAATAAGCCAGAATTTAGCAAGGTGTGCCATTGTTTCCATAAATCATTTTCTGAGAGGTTCCAAGTAGTGAAACCTGGAGAAACTGCACAAAACACACTGAAGAACATTGTGTATCAGTTTCATATATGTATTCACTACAAGTACAAAGTTATGATTATTTCAAGTTAGTGTTGTTGACTAATCCAAAACTAGTCTTGTGAGACTAAAGAAACGTTTGATGAAAATGCTAGTCTCTTGTTGTTAAAGTTAAGGAAGGTTTGCAGGTATGTTATCATATACACCAGGTCTATTACAGAGTTAAAAATAATATTTGGATGATGAAATTGATGAGGGATTTTGGTTGAGGTACAAGTTGGGTACATGGTTGACACAAGTAGTTGATTACTTGGCACATACATGAGGTGTATAGTTGATGATGTTGGTACATATTGATGAGTCATAGTTGATGAGTACTTGAAACATGATTGGTACATACTTGGTACATGGTTGGTTTCACTTTTTTATGGTACACGTTGATTATAGATTGTTTGGTACAGGTTGGTGCATGGTTGATGCACTTGTTTATGGTACAGGTTGATTACAGGCTGAGGTACAGGTTGATGCATGGTTGATTCATGGTTCAGGTTTATTGGTAAATTTTTAAAGTGGTATATCGCATAGTGATAGTGTCACAGTGGTTCCATCATTCTACTTCTACTTTAGGGTGGTTGGATGGGGCAAGGACAGGTGGTTGTAGCCACCTTCCAGTTGTAGTCAGAGAACATAGGGGTTTGTAGACTCCTTATGGTTGTAGCCAAAGAATTGGGGAGTTGGAGCTTCCCATAGATTGTATCCTGAGAAACTAGGGAGTTGGAGCCTCCTTCGAGTTGTAGCTAGAAAACAAAGGAAGTTGTTGCTTCCAATGAATGTAATTCTTCAAGACATATAAGATAAAGAATTTTGTGGTTTTCTCCTGATTTGGGTTTCCACGTAAAACACTGGTGTACTGTGTATGTGTGTGATTTTTCATTTCTTATTGCTCATTATTGGATAATAATTCTACATTGATATAACACTTGGATTATTTGGAGAAAAGGGATTATAATTACGTTATTACTGATTCACTCCCCCTCTCAGTAATCCAACAGGTGGTTGGGTACATTACAGATTGGTATCAAAGCTTCAGGTTGAAACATCGAAATAGTATGGGAAAGAACTGTGGACATGGTATTATGGTTAAAAATGGATATGTCCTTGTGATCTTAAAGCTCAAGAAATATAGCGTTGCAGAGATCGCACATAAGACATAGCATCATGCAGACAATGATCCTTTGTAAAGGATCATAGAATCGTGGACATCCCTTTTGGATCTCGAGAGTGATCACAATTGTTGATCGAAGCCAAGTGGGAGGTGGAAAAATATGGAAATTTGTCACTTTGATGATTATTGGAGACAACGAAGAAGCGAAAAGGTCGAATTCGCGAAGTCCCATCAGTCTTCTGATCTGATAGGAAGATCAGGTGAAATCTCATCCATTGATCGTGGTCATCCGATGTTGACCCTCCGGATGTAAGAAGTTTGAGCCTATATAAATCTCGAAGGCCGAAGTCATAAAGTCCCATCGGTCATCTGATATGATAGGAATTTGGGAGTAATGTGAGTCATAGATTGAGAGTGGAAGGATAGAGAAGTTTTGATACTTCAAAACTTCACCACTTCGGTGAAAACTGGAGAATGGGAAAATCCAGGAATTGTCGAAGCCATGAAATGCAAAGCCACAGTCCATTAAATCACACAAGCCGTCAGATATGGATTAGAGGAATGTGGACCATATATTTGATTGATTACATGTCGTAGGCCATGTGGCAGGGGTGTCATGTGGGGACACGTGTCACGTGGACTCAATACCTTTTGGACCCCAACCTGTTCATTTTTAGTGACATGTGACACACATGACATGGGTCCATGTCACCATAGGTGACATCATCATGCCATTTCATCTCCGGGAGTATGGAATCTAGGGGTTTCCAATGTCTCTACCATAAAAAGTTTCGAAGAGAGAAGTCGTGAATTCATGCAGATCATTGATCTAAGATCCCTTCAAGACCTTTCTCAAACGTTAGATCAAGTAATAGAAGGATGGCATAAGCACTTCAACAGATATCACTCCAAGTAAGTGGAAAGACTCTAGAGTTGAAATTTCCCAATCCCTGAAGTCTCAAATTGAATAAGGACTGTCCATCCCGATGCTTGGTTAATTCACGGTATTTTGATTAAGTGGTGGAAGGATAGCGTAAGCGGAGGGGTTAACCGATGATATGCGGTCATCGTCACTTTATGACCACTTTAGCAAGTATAAATCCAAAGGAGTTGTGAAAATTGTGCGTGGAAATGTATTGGAGCACCGAAGTAGTGAATTCATGTGGTTCAGTGATCTAAGACACTCTGAGATTCCTCGTGACCATCTAATTAAACAGTGGAAGGATAGGGTAAGTTCTTCGGCAGGAAAAACTTGGGGGAGTTGAATGACTTGAGATTTGTAATGTCCGAGAATCCCAGAGTATCGAAGTCTTCAACTACTTAAGGAACATCCATCACAGTGCCTGATTAATTCTTGGTCATTGATCTCATTGAACCCTCTAGATGGGGCGGTACCTTCTAGTCAACAGGAGATTAAATATCGATCATTTGATCTGCTAGTGTAGTTAATATAAGGGTTTTGATGAAGTTTACTCCAGGAGAAGTTGGAATATTGAAAAGGGAGAATAGTCGAAGGTCGAAGTTTGGAGGACTTGGTCCCAACATCGGTCTCATGATAAGGTAATGGGGTCAATTAGAGGCCCAAAGGGCCCATAAGTAACCAGGCCCTTAGACATTGTGTTCGAATAATATCCTATGTAGAATAATATAGAGGAAGGCGCTAAAGAGTGAATAATCTTGTGGTTTTGAGCCATGGTCACATGGAAAGTGGTTTGAAGGAAGATCTTATACAAAATTCGAATTTTGTGCTAGTTAAAAGAGTTGTGGAACATTTCGACAAGATCCAGTTGCAAAACAAAAGAAACGAGGCTAAAAGTGATTTTTTCGGCAAGCCATAACTTTCAACTCAGATATCATATTGGGGAAAGACTATAGTCATTGGAAAAATCATTATGTGAGAATAAAATGAAATTTTTATAATTTGAAGAATGATAATATATTTCTTCATGAATTGAGAAGAAAAAGGACCTGTAGCATTGTTTGGAATTTTTTTTATAATATGCATAATTCTAACAAAATGGTTGCTTGCACATTTTGCATAATTGGGGGGTGTAAACATATCAGTTCAGTATAAGAATGCATATTCAAGAAATGGAAGAAGGAGAGGGATATTACAACCATGATAAAGAGGACAAAGGGATATTACAACCATTATTGTTGTTAATGCAGAGATAGAATCCAACGAACACAAGGGAATAACGGAGAAAGAAACATTGATAGAGACTTTGAGAATCCTGAAAAACATAAGTGCAGAGTTACAAAGAAAACAATGAGAGACTGATAAGAGAAAAAACCTAGATAATTTCTCAAGTGATGAAAATCTTAAATCAGTTGTAGAGAGAAACAAAGAATGGATCAAACTCAAAATAGGAGGAAGAGGGTCGATGTCATGAAAGAAGATATGGTCGCAGAAGAGATGACATGAAATCATAGGCATCACTCACCTCCCTACTCAACAAGTAAATTGTATGCATCTGAAGATTCCATAAGTAGTCCAGAGGTGTCTCATGTTAGGCACCAAAGAAGAAGACATGAATTGGATAGTTTGAAAGGAGAGTTGAGGAAGATGAAAGAGAAAGGGAAGATGATGTTGAATCCTGGTTTCTTGGACTCGGGAGGTATTTTCAATTGCATAACTACTCATCAAACCTAGAAGAAAAAATCGCCACATACCATTTACATGGGAAAGCTACTATGTGGTGGGATCAGATGAAGAAATTTGAGTAGATTAATGAGAGTAGGATCACTTGGAAGAGTTTCAAGAAATACTTTCAGAAGGACTACCCTTCAGAGAAATTATATGAAAATAAAATGCATAAGTTATTTGAACTCATGCTGAGAAGCATGACCATGGCAGAGTATGAATAGAAGTTTTTGGGGATGATAAAGTATGTGGGGTTTATAAAATATGAGAAGGTGAAAATACAAAGGTTTTTTAGTGGACTTCCATCCTTTTATAAAGAGAAGATTCAATATGATGAACCTGAGACTTTGGCTGAGACCATTAGGAAGGATAAGTACCTATATGATCAAGGAAAGGGTAGGGAGTCTTTGCATAAATATTGGAAGGATAAGAAGAAGGAGAAGTCTGACCAGAGAAATAAAGGATTCAAACCTCCTTTCAATAGAAATATCCAAAATAAAAATCATCATGACTAGTATGCTAAGGATGAATCCAAGAGAGAATACTCCTTGGGAAAAATGGGAAGACCACCATTCCAAAGAAGATCACTTGGGGATGCAAAGAAGATCACTTTTAAAAGGATTGTCCTCACACAAAATACAAAGTGAATACCATGCACAACACCCAAAATGATACAATAGTAGAAGACATGGGAAGAATATATGAAGCCTTAGATGATCGACAAGAAGAGTACCAATCCAATATGATCGAGGTGTACTGTAAGATCATTAATCATCATGTTTCTATTTTGATTTATTAATGAGAAATTCATTGTTAAATTGATCCTAAAATAGTGGATAGATTACATTTGGAGAAAAGTAAGCTTGAAAAATTGAGTTTGTTTCAGCTAGCCACTAGAACCAAAAGGATAATCCATGATATAGTCAAAGGTTGTTCCATAATATTAATGGTGTGAATACTAATGCTAATCTAAATATTATACCATTAGCGTATTATGATATTCTAATTGGAATGTATTGGTTGGACAAGCATCATGTTGTACTAGATTGTCATAACAATAAATTTACATGTATTTATGAAGGAGGAAAACATAGCATTGTGAAAGGAGTTCCAAGACCCATCTCTATAAGGGAGATTTAATCCTTATAGTTGAAGAGATGTTTCAGAAAAGGGTGTCAATTGTATGAAACCCATGTGGAGGAGCCAAAAAATACAAAGGGGCCAAGCCTTGAAGAATTTTCGGTACTACAAGAATTTGAAGATGTATTCCAAGAAATACCAGGGTCTCCACCTAAGAGGGAGATAGATTTATCTATTGATTTAGTGCCAGGATCTATCCCCATATCAAAAACATCTTACGGAATGAGTACACCTAAATTAAAATAATTACAAATGTAGTTGGAAGAATTGTTGAAGAAAGGGTACATACATCCAAGTGTTTCACCTTGGGGAGCACCAATACTCTTTTTCAAAAATAAGGATGGAACTTTGAGGCTATGTATTTAATTTTGATAGGTGAATAAATCCATTGTAAAGAACAAGTACCCTCTACCCAAAATTGATGACCTCTTTGATCAACTAAGAGGGTAAAAAATGTTTTCAAAGATAGAGTTGAGATCAGGGTACCATCATGTAATAATCAAGGAAAGACATCAATAAGACAACCTTTAGAACCAGGTATGGGCATTATGAATCTGTAGTGGTGCCATTTGGACTGTCCAATGCACCAACTGTTATGTACTTAATGAATGGCATATTCAGAAATTATTTGGATAAGTTTGTCATAGTATTCTTGGACGACATGCTTGTCGATTCTAAGTCAGAGTAAGAGCATGAACATCGCCTAGTATTGGTATTGCAAGTGTTGATGGAACATAAATTGTATGCCAAGATTAGTAAGTGTTCTTTTTACCAAGAATATATCCATTACTTGGGACAAATAATTTTAGAACAAGGTATAGGTGTAGATCCAAAGACGATTGAAGCAATTAATTGATGGCCATCACCCAATAATGTTTCAGAAGTTAGATCGTTTATGGTATTTGTTGGTTACTACATAATATTTATAACATGGTTCTCTAAGATTGATCATCCAACTTCTTTTCAAAATAAAGGAATTAAATTTGAATGGACATATGAGTGTGAAGAGAACTTTAATTTTTTGAAAGAATTACTTACTAGTGCATATATTTTAAAGATTGTTGACCCAAATGAAAGTTTTGTGGTATGTACAGATGCATGCAAGGAAGGACTTGGCGGAGTCCTCACTTAAAATGGACATGTCATTGGTTATGAGTCCATAAAGATTAAAGAACATGACATGAACTATGCCACACATAACTTGGAACTTGATTCCATTGTTCATGCATTAAATATCTAGAGGCATTATCTCATGGGAAAGATACTTGAATTAATAAAAACCCATAGTGGTATAAAATATATTTTTGAACAACCAACTTTGAATTCCCTACAAACAATATGCCTGAATTTTTAAGTGAATACAATTTTGACATCAATCATAGGAAAATAAAATAAAGTTGTTGATGCACTTAGTAGAAGAGTACATCTCATGCATACTACATCCATTAGTATGCATCAATCATATTTAAAGAGAATAATTTTAGATGTTGTTGTTTCAGATCAACGTTAGTACAGGTAAAGAAAGCTTACACAAAGAAAATGTACAATATAAAATTAAATAATATGAGATGAAGGAAGATGGATTATGTATGCATAAAAATAGAATTTGTGTTCCTAGTTCTGGAGAACTTAGGAATTTGGTATCAAAATAAATGCATAGTGTTCCATGTGTCAGACATCTCGGCTACTAGAAAAAATTGTAGTAGTAAGAAGCCAATTATTTTGGTCAGGAATGAAAAAATATGTTGTTGATTACATTTCCATATGTATGGAATGTCAGAAAGTAAAGGATGAGGATAGACATCCAACGGGTTCGCTACAACCATTGCCAATTCCATAGAACAAATGGGAATTTGTAACCATTGATTTTATAATTAAAATTCCCAGGATATAAAGACAACATGATTCAACAATGGTAGTGGTTGATAAATTGAAAAAGGATTCTCATTTTGTTCCTGTAAAAACAACTCATACAACAACTAGTATCGCAGAAGTTTACATGAGGGAGATTTCTAGGTTGCATGGGATACCTAAGAAAATTGTTTCAGACAGAGACACAAAGTTTAATTCAAGTTTCTGGAGGGGATTGTTTAAAGGATTTGGTACAACTATGAACTTTATCACAACATACCATCCACAGTCACATGGGTAGACAAAGAGAGTCAACCAAGTAATCGAAGACATGCTGAGAATGTATGTGATAGATAAGCCATCTAAGTGGGAAGATTACTTGCACTTGGTTGATTTTTCCTATAATAATGGGTATCAATCTTCATTGAAAATGATCCCATCAAAATCTTTATATGGTAGGAAATGCAATACTCCAGTGAGTTGCAACAACCAAACAGACAGAGTGGTTCTTGGGCCAGAATTGATCAAGGATATGGAAGACGAAATGGTTAGAATTAAGAAGAATTTAAATGAATCTCAACATAGACCAAAAAATTATGCAGATAATAGTAGGACAACTAGATAATTTAAAGTGGGGGAGAATGTTCTTTTAAAATTCAATCCCAAGAAGAGATCTTTGAAGTTGATTAGTTGTACACATATAGATGCCATATTATGTGGTCCATTTGAGATATTTGACAGAAGAGGGCCAGTTTCATACATTCTTGGATTCATTGCTTCCATGAATGTGCATAATGTACTTCATGTCTCTTTGCTAAAAAAATATGTACATGATCCTAACCATGTTATAGATTGGCATCTAATTTAGGTAGAGACAGAGGGATACTTTCAGATCCATCCAATGCAAATATTGGAAAAAAAAATCAAAATGCTTTGGAATCGAGTTATAGAGCTAGTAAAAGTCCATTGGACCTACTATAGTCTTGAAGTTGCTACTTGGGAGCACGAAAATGCCATGCAGGTAGAGTACCCGCAACATTTTGAATAAATTTTGAAATTTTGATTTATGTTTTTTATACGCACTTAGGATAGTGCCAAAGTAAGGGGGAGGGGAATGTAATACCTTGGTTTTGAGACCCATACTAAATAATGTATTTTATTAATATATGAAAGGACAGAGTTCCCAAACAATTAAAATAGGCCATTATTCCTAGGAAATGTAATGTTTTTATCATTATTAATAATAAATACATCATTGGTTGCTAGACAGACAAGGACAAGAGTTATAGGGGGCTATGATTCCACAAGAGAGGGGACTTGAGGGGATAATTATTTATGTATATTTTATTTACACATAATCATTTTAATGAATAGGAGTGGTTACATGAGCTTCTTATGGAAGGCCATGTGATTCTTGATTTGCAAGTAAATATATAAACCCATCTCGTGGGTTGTTTGAGGGTTCTTCTTCTTCTTCTTCTTCAGTCACTCACACATTGTTCATTGTTCACACCTTTCATTATTTTCTCTCTCCAATCATTCTTTCACCCACTCGACATTCCTCATTCATGTTTTGGTTTGGGAAAGAAAACTGAATTGTTGGAAAGGAGCCATGGTTTTGTTGGTTGTAATGACTGCTGGTGAATTTCAGCCATGAATTAATGCATGAAAGTCTGAGATGCATTGACATGCATTAATATTTTCCCACATATGTGAATCCTGAGGGTTCCAACATGGATATTCTTGGCCAGATGCACTGGAGCCCTCGAAGGAGGTGGAAAACCTGAGGGATTGTGTGGCAGAAAAGGGGTTCCATTCTCTTGGGTTGTGTAGGGTGGATAGAAGAGAGCTTGTGTACTTTGGATTGTTGTGTGTGTTGAGAATCCTGTGAGAGATTGAGTGATGACTAGTTTGGGAAGTTGAGTGACACTCTAGAACCATCATTGTGGATTCATAGCCATGGCTCAGGGGTGACATTATTCTTGAGACCTAGAGCAACAATGTCTATGGTTGGGTGGAATGTCCTTGTTCTGCAACCATTTGGTGTTTTGTTTCATTAAATATAAGTGATCTTTGTCATGGTTTTATTTTCCTATGTATTTATTCCATTGTGTATTTATTTATGTATGAAATTTGTATCTATAATATGCATGCTTGTCGGTTATTGATGTGCATGACATATGTCTCATTTATTTATGTTGTAGAATGAATCTTGAATGTTTCATGTGAATATTTCATGCCTCTTAATTAATTCAAAAATAGTTCAGAAGTGAGTTTTGACATAGTGTGCCTAGCCTATGGATGGCTTGGTATGTTACAACTTGAAGTAGCGTAGCTCGACCTGTGGGTGGATGGGTACGTTACATTTACAAGGACGAAATTTATGTGCCAAATAATTAGAAGTTAAAAATTTTGATATTAAAAGAAATGCATAATGTACCTTATGTTGGGCACCTAGGTTACCAAAATGAAATTGCAGAGATGTGAAGACACAATATTATTTTCCAGCAATGAGGAAAGAGGCGGTTTATTATATAGCCAAATGTCTAGAATGTCAAAAATTTAAAGTTGAGCATAGACACCTAGTTGGTTTGCTACAACCATAGCCCATTCTGGAGTGTAAATGGGAAGTTGTAACAATGGAATTCATCACTAAGCTACCTAGGATGACAAAACAACATGATTCCATCATGGTGGCGGTGGATAAGCTTACTAAAGATTCCAATTTTATTCCACTGAAGTTAAATCACAAGGCAACTAACACTGTTGATATTTATATGAGAGAAATTGCTAGGTTGCATGGTGTTCCTAAGACAATTGTGTCTAACACAGATCCCAAATTCACATTAAATTTATGGAAGGGATTATTCAAAGGTTTTTGGACAAACCTAAACTTTATCACAACCTATCACCCAAAATCAGATGGGAAAATAGAGAGGTTCAATTAGGTGATTGAGGATGTGATAAGGATGTATGTGATGGACAAACCATCAAAATTGGAATATTATCTACATATGGTTGAATTTTCCTATAATAATGGTTATCATGCATCTCTAAAGGTGAGCCTATTTGACACACTTTATGGAAAAAAGTGCAATACACTAGTGAGTTGAGACAACCTAGGAAACGGAGCAGTGGTTCGACCAAATTTTCTTAAGGAAATGGAAGAGAAGATGGTGAAAATAAAGAACTTAGAGGCTTACCAATAAATGTACAAAATTTATTCAAATAAATGCATAAATCACACAAAATTTAAAGTGGGTGACCATGTATTTTTGAAATTTAATAAAAAATGAAGTTACTTGAAGTTGGGAAATTGTTCAAAGCTAGAAGCATAGTGTTGTGGGTCATTTGAAATATTGGAGAGGATTAGTAATCTTTCATACATACTTGCACTACCTTCAGACATTTGCATTCATAATGTATTTCATGTAACTTTTCTTAAAAAGTGTATACCTGATTCTAATCATGTCATTGATTTGAATGTCATTTAGTTGGAGCCAGAAGGTGACTTTCAGGTGCAACCGGTGTTGGATAGTTGGTTGTCATTGACGTCAACCCTCAGAGAATTCAAGATACCCCAAATTTTTCATAAATATCGATGGTGAGTTAATTTTCATTGATGTCAACAAGAATGGTTGATGTCAATAGGTGTGATGGGTGCATTTGAAGAAGTCTACAAGAAACCCATCGGTGTGGTCATGTGATGAGATACCCCTAATTTCGATGACCCCCATGGGTCATACAACTAGTTTTCCATGAGGCACCCCATGAATTTCCTAGTTCCTATCACGCGAGGCCCCATGTGACAAGAGGTCTTTGTCTCGCGAGGAGAAGACAAAAGTGGAGGAGAGATGATGGTGCCAGGTTTCTAAGGAATAAGGTAAAGTTGCAGGTCTATGTATCAGGATCAAAGGAACTGGGTTAGTTACATATGTAAAAGGATGCTATTATATGTGTTATGAGGTTGCATCTTGGTGATATTGTGGAACATGCTTAAGGCATGTATTTGTAAGTTTTAGTATATGCCTTGAGGGACATCTTGGATGTATGGTACATGTTGGTTGAGTTATACTTGTTAAGGATCATGTCTTGTGAATATCTTGGATATATTGACACATGGTTATGGTAATTGGTTGATGCATATCATGAGTGATATGGAACATGTTTGAGGTACATGGTCTATGGATGATTGGCGTGTTGTTTTAGGTATATGGTTGATGATATGGTGTATGGTTAGAGACATATATTGGTGATCTTTGTACATTCTTTGGTACTTTGTTGAGGCACTTCATTGTTGATATATTATGGTACTTGGAGTATTGAATGATTGAGACATATCATGAGTGATATGGTATACAGTTGAGGAACATCTCATGGTACATGATTTATGGTAGATGTTGGTACTTGGTTGATGGTATGGTACATGTTTGATAAATGATATGGTACATGGTTGATACATCATATGGTACATGCTTTAGTGCATGACTGATGCATATATTAGTACATGGTACACGTTTTGGTTCATGATTGATGCATGGTTTGGTACATGGTTGATAAATGGTATGGTGCAGGTTTTGGTGCATGATTTATGCATGGTTTGGTACATGGTAAAGGTATTGATGTAAATGGTTGATACATGGTATGGTACAGGTTTAGAAAATTGTATGGTACATGTTTGGTACATGGTTGAGATACAAATTTTGTGATGATATGTTGGTGATCTTGGCACATGCTTGGTAAAGGCATGTTTTGGTGATGTTTGAGCATCTGGTTGAGAGATTTTCTTGGTGATCAAGGATATGGTTTTGTATCAGTGACAATGAAAGGCTGGTGAAAGTGATAGGTTGGTTACAGTAACATGTGTTTATGATAAAAAATCACAACGAGGAATTTCACCCGCAAAGTATTGCTAAAGCCTATTATTTAAACTATGCTAATAAGATATAATACCAGTAGGTGGGACCCCCTTGTAGACTAGAGGCTCGAAGATAGTCATATCACACATTTTATTCTACTGTTTTGATGTTACTTACATGGTATTATATGGTTGATGATGCAGTCTTGGTTTCGATTTGACATAATGACAGGTGGATGATGCATTTTATGGGATGTTTTGTTATTCGAAGCTTTAATTTTATGTTATGATTGGCATATATTTACATTTTTTATGTTTAATCGTGTCACCACGATCATTACCTAGATACACATTCATAAGAAACATATTAGTGATGATGTAAACAAAATAAAAAGGAAAGAAACTTACAAAAAAAAATCCAAACTATTAATGGTTAGTGGCTATGCAATTTGCATTTGAGTTAATCCTAACTATTAATGGTTAGTGGCTATGCGATTTGCATTTGAGTTAATCCTAACTATTAATGGTTAGTGTCTATGTGATTTTCATATGAGTTATATTGGGTGCATTTGATATGGAAATACATATGGTATGGAATGGAAGTTTGGCAATGGTTAATATGAATGTATTGGGTGGCGCATTTGGCAAGCAATGTGGTTGCAGATTTCAATGGTTTGGAATTAATGACATGGTTAAATGTATTAGTGAGTGTTGGTTGTCATGTACTTTGAAATTGAATGAAGAGGATATGGAAGAGACATGAAATCGAATCATGTCACTCCATACTCCCCCCATAGGATAGTCACCCTAGAATGGTTATTGTTGCATTTCGTTTTGCTAGTGGTTAAGATATGAGATCCAATCCTGGGAAGGAAACGCTCGACCAACTCACCCATTTGAAGCTATCAGTTATAGGCATGGTTATTTTTCACAAATCCATGAATTACTTTCTATGTATGAACGAACGATGACTCGGTAATGCTTTGGTTTGTTTTTTCCCGAGATTGGAAACTGTGTAAATGCGTGGTTTTTCTCTCTGGAATGACTGTGTGGTTATTCGTTTTGCAAGTAAAAGATTTGTTTTGTTTGTTGATGAAAATCATGATGGATCTCTGTGGTTTTTGAATAGATATGGGTATTATTTCTCTATGTTTTGGAGGGTTTCTCTCAGTTTTTCCTTCATGGTCGCTTCCTCACAGTTATGAGGGTAACCTTGTCTAGTCGTATTGGGGCTGCTATGTGGTTGTTGTGTATGTTTGTTGGGACTTCCTTTTGGTCACTACATATTTTCTAGAGTCATGGCCGTGGGATTATTTTCATGGTATTGACATCAACATATCTGAAAATCCGATCTTGGGGTGTCCATTATGCTAATATTTATGCTTTATGGTTGATTGGGTGATATAAGTTATACCTTGGGTCTGCATTCCCATTGGAATTGTCATCAAATGAAATTGACAGAGGTTATACATTAGTGTGTTATGGGTACTTGTTACTATCCAGTGGGAATTCTCTTATCCTTTGCATAATTTTCCTACCCTACTTGTCATTGAACTGTTACGCCAATGCACAGACCGAGAGTTATCAGGAAACCTGTGCTTGTATCGAAGGGTTCCTTCCTATTGATTGATATGTTTGGAGGAACTCCAGTGTTAAGTACCTATACCAAATCTGAAAATATACTTCAATAAAACCAAGAATAAAACATAAACCATTCACCATAACATGAACACAAGAATATAGAGAAAACCCTTGAGGTAGGGTAACACCATATATTATTCCTTAAGGAAGGAATTCACTCCTCAAGCAACACTTGCATGTTACAATGAAAATATTCTTCACTATGTTTCATTACATTTCTTACACTTCTTTATATAGCTCTCCCTATCTCCTAGGAACCTTCTAGAGAGCCTTCTCACATTTATTACATCCAACTACCATAGTGAGCCTTTATTAATATAGTGGACCCAGTCCACCTTACATTGAATGACCACATTATCATATATTAAATGACTTCCACTAATAACACATAACTACATTCACATTGGATACCTCCCTAGGTATACTACATTCCATCCCCTTTCACAAGTTTCATCCTCGGAACATGAGAAGAAACCATACAATATGACCAGCTAAGAAATGTATCCAATTGGTACCAACTACGACCATCCATCCATCCCAATGTTAGTCAAACATGATTTATATCTTATACCTTGCCACCCTGGTCTTTCTCTACATCATGTCGGGGTTGTCATGGGATTGTTTCTATAGCTTGCGATATTCCCGTATGTCGGTAGTCCTCCATGCACCTCTTGAGCGGTTTCCTGTCTGGTGCCCTGCTGGTGCATGAATTTTTTGATGCACACGCCCTTGACTTGATGAATTTTGTGTCTCTATATGATGTGGATGGAGATATACAATAATTGTAGGAATTTTTTCTTTTTTCTTCAAATCTGCAACACTTTGTGTCTTTGAGTCAATGACCTCCTTAGATTCCTGATTATGTCCTTCTTGTAGTTTTTCTTCATCTTCTTCTGTAGAATCTACTTCTGATTCAACTTGAGACTCGGTAATAACTTCTTTGCTAGCTTCCATGGGCCCATATTTCTTACTGAGAGACACATCCTGCAATGTGATTCTCTTTTTATTGTACCACAACTTCAAAAAATTCTTTTTCACATTAATATTAATGGTACCCACTGATTCTATCCAAGGATATCCCAAAAATATATCCACTTCATCCATATCCATAGCATAAAAATATTAATTTAACACATATTTATCCATGGTAATCTTCAAAAGTTTAAAAATTTGAACGTTTTCACCCTCAACTTGTGTGCTTTGAATATTATTTACTGTAACTTGCAATTTATTAACCAACTGAACATTGATAAAATTATGCATGCAACTAGGGTTAATATAAACCATGATATTTTCCTTATGAATACAACCATGAACCTATAATATAGATTTGTCATGTGAAAATAAATTCTTGGTTCTCTCCGTATCCTTATTTTTTCCATGAGACCACTTTTCTAATAATACTTTTTCAAATTCTCCATTGGAGAGTGTCATCATCTCCTTATAATCAAGCGATTTCCACTAAATGGTAGCATCACCTTGCAATTTGAGATCTACCCAATGGGGCCAATTCTCTTCCCATGATGACTTTCTTTCTTTAATGAATTCTTCAATACTAGGGCCATCACATTTCCCTATAAAACATATCTTTCTATGAAAAACCCTAAAAAATAGAACAATAAGTTACGGCAAAAAAATCGTGGCTTTTTCTAGAAAAACCCTTAAAAAAAGTTGAATTTAAAATGCTCATAACTTTACTTCCCGAACTCTGTTTCGGCTGATTTGTTTTTTGAAATTGGGTATTTTTCCGAGAGGAATTCAAATACCCAATTTTTTTTTTTTCCAAATTCAGCTCGTAAAGCTTCAGATATGAACATGAAGTGTGTCGTCCTCTTTTTCTTCCCTAGAAAAAATTATGCAAAAAGAGAAAAACAATCTTCCCTTCTTTGGCCAAGGAAAGTGCTCTGATACCAATTGTTAAGTACCTATACCAGATCTGCAAATATACTTCAATAATACCAAGAATAACTTTACTTCCCGAAAAAAAGTAAAGTTATTCTTGGTCTTATTGAAGAAAAACCCTGAAAAAAAGTTGAATTTAAAATGCTCATAACTTTACTTCCTGAACTCTATTTCGACTGATTTGTTTTTTGAAATTAGGTATTTTTCCGAGAGAAATTCAAATACCCAATTTTTGTTTCCAAATTCAGCTCGTAAAGCTTCATATATGAACCTAAAGTGTGCCTCCCTCTTTTTCTTCCCTAGAAACAATTCTGCAAAAAGAGAAAAACAATCTTCCCTTCTTTGGTTAAGGAAAGTGCTTTGATACCAATTGTTAAGTACCTATACCAGATCTGCAAATATACTTCAATAAGACCAAGAATAAACCATAAACTATTCACCATAACATGAACACAAGAATATAGAGAAAACCCTTGAGGTAGGGTAACACCATATATTATTCCTTAAGGAAGGAATGCACTCCTCAAGCAACACTTGCGTGTTACAATGACAATATTCTTCACTATGTTTCATTACATTGCTTACACTTCTTTATATAGCTCTCCCTATCTCTTAGGAACCTTCTAGAGATCCTTATCACATTTATTACATCCAACTACCATAGTGAGCCTTTATTAATATAGTGGACCCAATCCACCTTACATTGAATGACCACATTCTCATATATTAAATGAATTCCACTAATAACACATAACTACATTCACATTGGGTACCTCCCTAGCTACCCCATATTACCTCCCTAGGTATACTACATCCAGTCTCTCAGTGTTATTGATGACCGAGTGAACTCTTAATTGCTTTGTATTTGTTGTTACAAATCCCTTTTTGTTTTTTTTTAATCCCTAACTGTCTTACTCAAATGAGGAATCTTTATGATTGTCAAATATTGGTTGTAAAATGGAGTGGTTATGACAGTTGAGTCAATTACCTAGCTCATTTTTATTTGATTAAACTGGTTGATTGGGAATTAGTGATAATGTACAGTCAATGGTTGTCTCTTCTTGTTATGATTTTGATCATTGTATTCTTACAACGTGGTGTTAATTGCAAGTTGGTGACTATTGTGTGTTTCACTAGTCCCGATCGTGATCATGGAAAATTGTGGAAATGAATTAATGTGATTTCGTTGTTTCACTATGTATCTATTATGGAGGCATCGTGAATGTGTTATTTAATTGCATCAATAGTGTTGAAGCTCAAGATTTATATTATGGTTTCATTGAAAAGTTTTATTGGTTAATATAATGAAAAATGTATGAAATCAGGAAAGTTTTAGAAGTATGTTCAATTTGCGAAAGGGACCTATGTATATGTTTTATTGGAAAATTGCAAATTTATGGAAAGTGTTGATATTTTATAGTGATGTATTATGGATAGATATGGAACAATGTTGTTGTGTGTTTCTTTCGAATTTGTTTTAAATGAAAGGGAAGGAACTAGAGACCAAGTATTCTCTTAACATGACTGTTGAAACTCATAGTGATTATGAGCATGATTACAGACTGTGTTAATTGGGAAGTTTTGAAGAAATTGAAAGTGGGACAGTGAACAGTTTTGACACACAGTAATTATTAAATTGGTATTGGTATTTTTTGTATTGAATTCATAGTTTTGTATATGTATTACTTGATTTGTTTTATGAAATGTATTCGTTTGTTTCCCTACCATTCTCTCATTTTTTTGCACATTACAAGTCCCCTCACTTTTCGATATTCACTATCCACTCCCTGTTCTTAAAATTAAATTATAGTTAAGTGAAACTCTGTATTATAACAGTTAAAGGATGTCACAAGGATGAGTTTCAGTGATATATTTTGATTTACAATACAGTTGATTGTTTGATGATTTGTTGAGAAGTAATCATGATCTACTCCCCTTCATATTATCATTTCTTTCTCAATACAATTCCTCACATATCCCAGAACCCTTATTCACCTTGTTGGCAGGGATTGCAGTTTGCACAGTTTTCAGAGGACATGGTTTTGTCATTAATGTCAAACTTTAAAATGCCAAAGGGGGAGTTTGTTGGTAAGTTTGCACAGGCACCATGGATCAGTTTAATTTGGAGATCAGCATGCCTCTCGACATGACGAAACATCGAAATGTGAAATTCCGAAATACTGGGGATCGTGACTTGGAGTGTCGAAGAACTTCATCACAGAAATGTCGAAACGTTGAAATGCGAAACGCCAAAATACTGGGGATCATGACTTGGAGTGTCGAAACACTTCATCATAGAAATGTCGAAATGCCGAAATACCGGGGTTCGTGACTTGGATTGTCGAAACACTTCATCACAGAAATTTCGAAACACCAAAATGTGAAACGCTGAAATAACAAAATGCGAAATGCATTTTGATTAACCTGTGGTCATGGCCAATGGAAATATGGGTTAGCACAAGTGGCTTGCCAAAGTGCTCAAGGGTTATTCCGTGCTAAAAAATTAAAAAAGATGTATGTTCATCGAACGGTTCTCGTTAAATATTTAGACTAATCATGTGGATATTATTTGTCTTGATGCCTTGGCCAATAATAATTATTGTAAAGAAGTTATTCAGTTGTGGTAAATGATTCTTTGAATCCTGAGGGTTTGATTTTACGCGTTGATGATACATGAAGATGAATAAAGTTAATGTGGCAAGAAAAGAGCAGTGAGGATTATGGGAGATATATGGCTCTGTAAAATTTGAGGAAGAGAAAAGATAGAGGAGGGAAGACACATACACAAATTGATAAATCTAAGTGGTCTGGTCAAGAATGAATTGTGATATGAATATAAAAAACAGAGAGGATTTGAATGCTTAATATTTGACAAAGAAGATAAATATTTGGTCTGCAAGTTCTTAGTGACAGAGAATGATTTCAGGGTGGTAGGGAGGAGCTAGGGGAGACTGTAAAAGTATTTTGTACAAGTTGGTGCTTGTACATCTGGGAGTTGTAGCTTCCATTTAGTAGGTGCTGAAGAAACAGAGGTAGCAACCTCATATGGGTTGTAGCTCAGATAAAGTAAGAATGTAAAGAGAAGTTGGAGCTTGCCTTTCATTCATAAGAAGAAGAGGTTTTTCCCTTTTGGGTTTCCTCATGAAAATATTTGTGTCATTGTCTATTTATGTGATTGCATATTTATTTATTTTAATGATTTGTAGCAAGACATACAGTAAAAGGAATAATCTGTGTTCATTGAGTAATCTGTCAAATAAAAAGAAAGAAATTTTATCTAACTGATTCACCCCCCCCCCCTCTCCCCCCTCTCAGTTAGGCTATCCTGTGTAACAATTGGTATCAGAGCAAGTTACTTCAAGATTCATTTTAATAACTAGAAGTTTGATCCTTAATAATGGATAAGAAATCTAATTTTACTAAACATGGATTGCCTCTATTTGATGGACATAATTATGCTTTTTGGAGTATGAGGATGAAGTTTTTTTTGCAGTCTCAAGGAGTAGATGTTTGGAAAGCTGTGTTGACTAAATATAAGACTACAACAACAGTTCCAATAGATGTTGTAGGGAAGAAATTCTATGAGAGTAATTCCAAATCTATGTATCCAATACTTGGAGGATTGACAGGTTCAGAATTTGTTAAAGTAATGCATTGTGAGTCAACAAAAGAGTTATGGGACAAACTGAAGAAGGTATATGAAGGAGATACTAAGGTAAAGAATGCTAAATTACAATCATATAGAATTCAATTTGAAAGTTTAAAGATGGAAGAGTCTGAAGATATAGCTACCTATTTCTTACATATTGATGAAGTAGTAAATACTATGAGAGGTTTAGGAGAAACAATTGGAAATGGTATTATTGTGAAAAAAGTCCTTAGATCTTTACCTACAAGATTTGATCCCAAAATATCGCATTTAGAAGAAAGAACTGATATTGCTACTTTATTAATGGATGAGTTGCAAGGAATACTAACAACATATGAGATGAGGACATCTAATGAGAATCCTTCCAATAAGGAAGTAGCTTTCAAGGTAGCAAATAAGGACAAGAAAAAGGTTGAAACAGAAACCAGTAATCATGAAGATTCAGAAGAAAACATGGAAGAAGCTAACTTTGTCAAAAATCTAAAAAGAGGTACTGGCAAGTACAAAGGTAAACTTCCTCTCAAGTGCTTTGATTGTGGTAGAATAGGGAATTTTGCTTCTAAGTGTCCTTTCAATAAACATACTGATGGAGAAGAAGAAAGTAACATCAAAACCAAAGAATATAAGAAAATGTATAAGAAGCCATTTCGAAGAAATTCTTATAAAAAGAAAAGTCTCTTCATCAAAAATAATAGTGAGTCCTCAGATATAGATGAAAGTGATGAAATTTCAGATATAAGACTCTTTATGGCTATGGAAAATCATAATGATGAACTTATTGAAGAAGAAGAAGGTGAAGTTGACCTGGAAGCTGAACTTGTAAGTTCTTTGTCTGAACTAAAGAAAGTAAGAAGAGAGTGTAAACAATTCAAAAGAGAAATTGATAAACTAGAATTTGAATTACAAAAATCAAATGGTTTGATTGAGAGAACTGAAATCATGTTAGTTGACTTAAAGCTTAAAATAGAAGAGGCTAGAGTGACTGAAGAATCTCTAACTAAAATGCTTGTAGAAAAGGATAAGGAAAATGAAGGTTTAAAAATTGAAGTAGTCTCATTAAGAGAGAAAGTACAAGAAAATAAAATGAATCATAGTTCTCAAGTGTTGAATCAAATTATTTGTAGTCAAATATCAACATATGATAAGACTGGAATTAGTTATAAATATGCAGTAACTAATGGATGTTCTAGTTCAAGTGTTGAGAAAGCAGGTACATAGGATAATCATGAGAAAATTACTAGCAAGAAGATTGAATCAGAAAGGCAAGAAGAGAATCAGGCTTCAACAGTGCATAGAAGAAGTTATGGAAGACATCAAAACATGTTTGAAGGCTACTATTTCTTCTATTATAAGTATGGACACAAAGCAACTTTCTGTAACGTTTTTTTAAGAAACATAAGTGCACATAACAATCATGGCATATCTAGATTTGAATATGAAAGAAGACATGATAAATCTATTCAGAACAATGTGAAAAACTCACATAACAGATTTGATGCTTTAAAATTTGAAGTTGAATGCTATAGGTGTAATAACTTTGGACATATTTCAAGAAATTGTCCAATGAATTTCCAAAAATCTGTTATAAACCAATACACAAATCATAAAACTAGTTATTGGAAAAGGAAGAATGATCATTTAGAAATTGGAAAGTGGATGATCATAAAGCTAAGTGGTTTGTGGAAAGTGGATGCTCAAAACATATGACAGGCAGAAAACAAATCTTTGATTCTTTAGATGAAATAAAAGAAGGTTCAGTCACATTTGGTAATGATCAATCAACTCGAATAGTTGGAAGAGGCATTGCTTGTTTGAACAAAGACATAATGGATGAAAATGTTTTACTGGTTGAAAATATGGAACATAACTTGTTGATTGTAAGTCAAACATGTGATAAAGGGAATCTTATGATATTTTATTCTAAACAATGTTAAACCAGGGATGTTAAAACAAATCTGTTAGTTGGAACAACTACAAGGACATCAAATAACATATACATTTTAGATGAGAAGAATGAAAATTGCTATCTTGGACATGAATATGAAAGTTGGTTATGGCATAAAAGACTTGGACATATTAACTTTGACAATCTGATTCAGTTAAATAAAAAAGAGGCAATAAGGAACTTACCTGTCATAAAGAATATTTCCAACTCTATTTGTAAACAATGTCAACATGGTAAACAAACTAGAGTCAAGTTTAAAACAAAGGCATATTCTACAACAAAACCTTTGGAAATAATACATGCTGATGTATGTGGACCTATGAGGACAACATGTCTAAATGGTGACAGATACTTTATGTTATTTGTGGATGATTTTACTCAAATGACTTGGTTGTTTTTATTGAAAAAGAAGTCTGAAACTTTTAACTGTTTTCAAGATTTCAAAGAATTGACTGAAAATGAAATTGATATGAAGATTAAGTGCTTAAGGTTAGACAATGGAGGAGTGTTTGTATCAAAATAATTTAACAATTATTGTGCTGAAAATGGAATTAAAAGACATTTCTTTGTTACAGAAACACCTCAACAAAATGGTGTTGTTGAAAGAAAAAATATAATTGTTATGGAAATGGAAAAAACAATGTTAAATGAGACCAAATTGAATGACATGTTTTTTCCTCAAGCTGTTCACATTGTTGTAGACATCTTTAATAGAAGTTTGCTAAGAAATAATAATGATAAGACACCCTATCAATTATGGAAAGGAAGACCAACAAACATAAAACATTCTAGAATTTTTGGGAGTAAGTGTTACATTAAAAGAATTGATAAAAGTCTGGGAAAATTAGACTCAAGAACTGATGAAATCATATTGGTTGGATATTCATGTTCAAGAAAGGCTTATAAATGCTATAATTTCAGATTAAAAAATATTGTTGAATCTATAGATGTAAGGTTTGATGAGTCTTCATTTTTGAAGTCTAAATCTAAACAAAAGGACCAACAAATACATGAAATATATGACAAACATAAGATGGATGAAGAAGTAAGTGAAACAGAAGAAACTAAGGCTGATGACAGTGAACAATTAATTCCTACTTTGATACACGGCACAACTCCATCCAAAAGCATGACTCCATCAAAGACTCCAAGCAAGAGAATACAAAAAAATCATCCTGAAGAACAAATACTTGGTGACTTAAATGCAGGTGTTGGAACAAGAAGAAGAAGACAAGAATCCACCTCAACTCATGGACATGTATCTTTACTTTCTCTGATTGAACCCAAAAGTATTGAAGAAGAAATTAAAGATGAATACTGGATGAAAGCAATGAATGAAGAACTTAGTCAAATAGAAAAAAATAAGACATGGGAATTGGTTCCTAGACCTTTGAATAAGAATGTCATAGGGGCTAAATGGGTTTTCAGAAATAAGATGGATGAAGCAGGTAAAACAACTAGAAACAAGGATAGATTGGTTTGTAAAGGGTATGCATAGGTAGAAGGAATAGATTATGAAGAAAAAATTTCTCCTGTTGCAAAAATGGAATCCATTAGACTGATTCTAGCTTATGCCAGTTCTAAACACATTAAAGTTTACCAAATGGATGTAAAGTCTTCATTTTTGAATGGTGATTTAGAGGAAGAAGTATATATGGAACAAACAGAGGGTTTTCAGGTACAATAAGAAGAACAATATGTTTACAGGTTGAAAAAGGCATTTTATGGGTTGAAGCAAGCACCAAGGGCTTGGTATTCCAGACTTGACAATTACTTGAGGTGGCAAGGATTCAGGAAAGGTAAAACTGATGTAATCTATGTATTAAAAAAGAAAATGATAGCCTGATCATTGTTGAGATATATGTAGATGATGTAATTTTTGGTAGTGATGATAATAGGCTCAGTAAACAATTTGTTGAAAGTATGCAGAAAGAGTTTGAGATGTTTATGCTAGGAGAAATGAATTTTTTCTTAGGCTTGCAAATTACTCAATCTAATAAAGGTATTTCCATTTCTCAAACCAAGTATATAAATGAAATGCTTAAGAAATTTTAGATGGAAGATTCTAAACCAGTTGGCACCCCCATGGTTACTGGATGTAAATTAAGTAAGTTTGATGACATTAAAGATGTTGATCAGACAGTATACAGATCTATGATTGGTAGTCTTCTTTATGCTATAGCTACAAGACTTGATATTATGCATGCAGTTTGTCAAGTTGGTAGGTTTCAGGCTTCACCAAAAAATTCTCATCTACTTGCAGTCAAAAAAAAATTCAGATATCTTAAGGGGACAACAGAGTATGGTTTGTGGTATCCTACAAGTAATCAACTTGATTTATATTCTTTCACTTATGTTGATTGGGCAGGTTGAGTTGATGACAGAAAGAGTACTAGTGGAGTAGCATTTTTGCTTGGAGGATGTCTTGTAAGTTGGTCAAGTAAAAAACGATCAGCAGTGTCTCTATCTACTGTTGAAGCAGAATACATAGCAGCTGCAACTTGTTGCACTCAGGTTCTATAGATGAAACAGATGCTGGAAGATATACATATTTATTATGATGAACCTATATCTATCTTCTTTGATAATACAAATGCAATTAGTATTTCTAAAAATCATGTTATGCATTAAAAAACAAAGCACATTCCCATTAAATTTCATTTTCTAAGAGAGCAGGTTATGTCTAAAGTTATTAAAGTGGAATATGTTGGCATAAAGGATCAGATTGCAGATGTATTTACTAAACCTTTACCTAAAATGCAATTTGAAATTCTTAGGGATCAGTTGAGGGTTTACCCTCTGTAATTTCATTTCATTCTCAAAGATTTCAAGGGTTTCATTATAAAATCAGACTGCACAGGTTTATTGACTATTATTGATAGGGGGAGTTGCTACTGAAATGATACATCTTTGCAAGTGGTTTTCTTTTCTCAGGGGGAGTATGGTTGATTCCTTTTCCATAGATGTCAAAAGGGGGAGAAGATATTTAAAGTTTTCCATCAATGCCAAAGGGGGAGTTTGTTGGCAGGGATTGCAGTTTGCACAGGACTTGGTTTTGTCATTAATGTCAAACTTTAAAATTCCAAAGGGGGAGTTTGTTGATCAGTTTTCACAGGCACCATGGATCAGTTTAATTCAGGTATTAGCATGCCTCTTGACATGTCAAAACGGCGAAATGTGAAACGTAGAAATGCCGAGGATCGTGACTTGGAGTGTCGAAGAACTTCATCACATAAATGCCGAAACGCCGAAATGTGAAACGCCGAAATACCAGGGATCGTGAATTGGAGTGTCGAAACACTTCCTCATAGAAATTTCGAAATGCCGAAATGAAAAACGCCGAAATACCGGGGTTTGTGATTTGGAGTGTCGAAACACTTCATCACAGAAATGCCGAAACGTTGAAATGCGAAATGCATTCCGATTAACCTGTGGTCACGGCCAATGTACATATGGGTTATCACAAGTGGCTTGCCAAAGCACTCAAGGGTTATTCCATGCTGAAAAATCAAAATAGATGTATGTTCATCGAACGGTGATTGTTAAATATTTAAACTAATCATGTGGTTATTATTCGTCTTCATGCCTTGGCCAATAATAATTACTGTAAGGAAGTTATTCAGTTATGGTAACTAATTATTTGAAGCCTGAGAGTTTGATTGTATGCATTGATGATACAGGAAGATGAATAAAGTGAATGCGACAAGAAAGGTGTATTGAGGATTATGGGAGATATATGGCTCTGTAAAATTTGAGGAAGAGAAAAGATAGAGGAAGGAAGACACATACACAGATTGATAAATCTAAGTGGTCTGGTCAAGAATTAATTGTGATATGAATATAAAAAATAGAGAGGATTTGAATGCTTAATCTTTGACAGAGAAGATAAAGATTTGGTTTGCAGGTTCTTAGTGATAGAGAATGATTTCAGGGTGGTAGGGAGGAAAAAGGGGAGACTGTAAAAGTCTCCTGTACAAGTTGGTGCTTGTACATCTGGGAGTTGTAGCTTCCATTTAGTAGGTGCTGAAGAAACAGAGGTAGCCTTTCATTCATAAGAATGTAAAGAGAAGTTGGATCTTGCCTTTCATTCATAAGAAGAAGAGGTTTTTCCCTTTTGGGTTTCCTCATGAAAATCTTTGTGTCATTGTCTATTTATGTGATTTCATATTTATTTATTTTAATGATTTGTAGTAAGAGACACAGTAAAAGGCATAATCTGTGTTCATTGAGTAATCTGTTAAATAAAAAGAAATAAATTTTATCTATCTGATTCACCCCCCCCCTCAGTTAGGTTATCCTGTGTAACACACCCCCTACTCATTGACAAGTATTAAACGATTTATATGGATTGGATTGCATGAGTCTCATGTGTTTCTGAGCCAAACGTTGTTTCATATTTAAAGAGATGTCATGTATGGTTGTTGAAGAAACTAGTTTCCAATCAATAATGCATATAGAAATGGGATTTTTTAGAAGAGGTAGCCATGGTCGGGGTAACAGATGAAGAGGAAATTGGAATAGGGACCCTAGAAGGACAAGGCTTTCTATACATTTTGATGCAGACTTGTAGAGTTGAGCCAATTATTCCAAGCTGTATTTTTTAACTAGATTGGACATGGAGTGGTCCAACCTAGGCCTGAAAGGCCTCCCTTCCAAGACCCACATGTCCCTGGTATCCCAGTTCCCCCTCATGTCTCATTACAACCTGAAGTCCTTGAAAATGATGGATGGCAAGAAATTTTCCATCCAGCAGTCTCCCAACATAATGGCTGGCCTAACTTGTCTCTACTTGCTCCTCCACTTGTTAATCAAATTTTCGAAGTTGCCCCTACCCACTCACCAGTTCAGTCTTCCCATGCAAGTAAAAGGTTAAAAACCAAGGCCCACCATGCTCTTGATAAAGGAAACGTCGTTGCTTCCCCCTCCTCTCCCTCAAATGACTTTGCCAATTTTGTATCGTCCTGCATGCATTTGAGAGATGATTGTTCTCATGTTATCAGTGAGATTAGGCCTAAAGGATCCACATAGCCTATGGAAAATTCATAGAAATCAAAGGGAGACAACAACAACAAGGGGAATATTGCCTCTCAGAGTGGAAAATATGGGTTTTAAGTGTTTTTATTTATTGATTGTTGATAACAGTTGACTTTTGAAATTTTGGACAACACACTATTTTTTTGGATATATAGATATTATATTTTTTAATATAGTTTCAATTATCATTGATATAAATTGTCAAATTATGAGAGTGATGATGGGAGCCAAAAGGAGGGATGTGTTTGATTGATTAAGTAGTTGTGTTATTCTTGTTAGATAAACTAAAGGGAGTCACAAGGGGTCCCACATACTAGTTATTATTTTAAGACCCTTATTATTATTTTATTACTTTTCCCCCTTAAATAAAAGGCTGGTTGAGTTTTAGTTAACTTAAATAAAGGGGTTTTTTAACTACTTCAAATAATTATGATTTCTTAAAGGCAAAAAGAGGAGGAACAAGAGGAGGATAGAAGGAGAAAGCATATTAAGGTCTTCTCTTGAGTTTTATTGAGATAACTCAGTTTTCATTCATTCTTTAATTCATTGAAGGCCTAATTCTCTTTTATGATAGCAAGATCCTATTGTAGACAAAAAGATTCAAGGTTGAATTACATCGTCCATAAACTTGTTTTTCAGAGGTGTTGACCTATCTTTGATAGTCTGTGTAGACTTGTCTGTTTGTGAATTAAATTTCATGATTGATAAAGACTATTGTGCAGAGTCGATTGGGAAGAAATTTGTGGCAAGTTGATATATCTTTTAAAGTTCATTTTTTTACTTCCTGTTAGAAGTCCTTTTGTATGGTTTTCATCGGGGACATCTAAGTTTGACTTTGGTCCAAACTTCCTCAAGGAATTTTGTAAAGAGAACCAGCCTTTTAATAAATTGGAATGGAATAAATGATTTCTTTATGTCTCATCTATGTTGATTATTGACTTTTCTTTTTTTTTTACTTCTGTCTCTACATTTATTTTTGTATTTGATATATTCAGAAAATTACATAAATATTGAATTTTTCAGCAATCTTTCATTTATAAAAAAATCATCCTAGGCACTTGTAAATAATACTTTTGGATTAGGAAACAAATTTTTGATGGCTATAAACATAGGGTGATATTCTCGTCTATCTTTCTTTAGCCAAGTAAGATCTGAAAATGCTTGAGTAAGATCATTTCATATATTTTCCTCAACAACAGGTTGGTGATAGTGAAAGGTGGGATAAAATGACAGGTTGACAGGTTATAGGTTGATGTGACAGTGACAATGGAAGTTATTGTGGTAGTGATAGTTTGGTCTACACTTATATTTTAGGGTGGAAGGATGGGGAAAGGAAAAGGGGGTTGTATCCTCTTTCCAGTTGGAGCCAGAGAACACAGAGAGTTGGAGCTTCCTTCAGGTTGGAGCCTATAAATTAGGGGGTTGTATCCTCTTTCCGGTTGGAGCCAGAGAACACAGAGAATTGGACCTTGATTCAGGTTGGATCTTGAGAATCAAGGGGTTGTAGCCTCCTTCTAGTTGGAGCCATAGAACTCAAGGATTTCTAGCTTCCTTCAGGTTGGAGCATGTAAATAGGGGGTTGAAGTCTTCTTCTAGTTGTAGCTGGAGAAATGGGAATTTGGTGCTTCCAATGAATGTATTCTTTGATATATAAGAAATAATTTTGTGGTTTTCTCCCATTTGGGTTTCCACATAAATTATGGGGCACTGTGTATTTGATTTGATGTTGCTTATGTTTATATGCTCATGATATATTGAATGAAATCATAGGTGACACATTTGTGATATATCGCTGATAATGTTGAAGTTTATATATTGTGATTAAAAGTGGTAAAAGTGCTCATACTGATTCACCCCTCCCCTTTCATTATTCCAACAACCGGTTCGCATATTGGGTCGGGAGATCTAGAAGCTTTGGAATTGATCCATAGGGACAATAAAGGTCCAATGAACCTGGTATGGTCCAAAGGATGCAACTTTGGAGCACGAGGATGTTACGCAAGAAGAGTACCCACATATGTTTTAAGAATTTTGAATTTTTTATTGTACATGTGTATATAATGCACCGAGGATAGCGCTTAAATAAGGGGGATGGGAATGTAATACCCCTAGTATGAACCTCAATTGTAAATGTAAATGTACATAAGGGATGGTGATTTGTTGGCATCCAAGTTTTGGGTTCAGTTTTATGTACATGCACCAAGGGAGGAGTGGGAGCCTATTTCATAGTTTTTCACACACCTAAGTATGTACATGAGGATTTCCTTGAAGTGGGCATCAAACCAGGTTTTGTAGCCGGGATATTTTAGGGCAAGAGATATT
Organism: Picea engelmannii; assembly: GCA_009831015.1. NCBI lineage: Eukaryota > Viridiplantae > Streptophyta > Pinopsida > Pinales > Pinaceae > Picea > Picea engelmannii. The sequence continues at coordinate 53,474 of ML810675.1, forward strand.
TTTTATATATGTATTTGGAGGCTAGAGTTCAAGCGTGGTTATTAGGATCAATATCCTAGATGCTAAAAGGATAGTGGGCCTATATTTTTAAAATGTAATCACACTCAAATATTAATGGAAAGTGGGGATAAGAGTTTAGGAGGAGGGGCTAATCCAAGGGGGCTTAAGCCCAAGGGGAATATTTTAATAATATTTCCAAAAGTATAATTTATTGGATATATATTTATCCTAGGTTCCTAAGGGATGGGAACAAGTCACCAAGTGGAGGTAATCTAGTTCGTAAGGTGACAAGTGTCTAGTTATAATAATGCAAATATATTGTTGGGCCTTAATGTATTTTGGGGGAATTCACTCATTCCTTCATAATTCAAACCATCACTCCTTTGCTAGGCACCTATACCTTGCTTCCATCACATAAACAGTACTTTGTGAGGCTTGTGTGTTGTTGAAGAGGTGGGTTGTCAGGGTCGTGTGCCATTGAAGAAGCGGGTTGTCAGTCCCATGAGAATTCTCTCTAAGTGAGAAAATAGTTGGGAATTGTCTTCCAAATGTGCCAAAGTTGTAGCTAAAGATCTTGGAGACTTCTTGTTTCCCCTATTGTTGAATCTCGGAAGGGAAGTGGGGTGGCCGAAGTACTATTGAGAATATAAGGGGAACACTTCCTGGGGTGGACATTCATGTGGGGAATGAGGAACTGTAGGCTATCTACTAGAGTTGTCACCTTTTCTGAGCATTTTTCTTGTTGATATACTCTATCTTCGGTTAGGAATCCTTTTCCTTGGTGGAGTTTAAGCCCCAGCTCAGGGGTGACCTTTTCTTGAGAGTTGATGAGTGATAGAGTCTATGGATGGGAGGAAAGTATGAGGTTTGCACGCAGTTGGTGATTTTTTATAAAAGATAAGTGTATTTTATGTGCTTATTTTAATTACTTTGTGCTTAATTGTCTATTTTTTAACATGTTTTTTTATTGTAAGATGTTGCATGTGAATATTTGTTGTTATTCTACATAATGTTGTTCATATGCAGAGAATTTAATTATTTTAATGGTATCAGAGCTTTGGATTTTGGAGTGGCATTTCCCAGCAGGGAGTTGTCGATGTTACAATGTGGTATCAGAGCTCCAATTTCAACACTAAGAATGCATGGTATGTATAATAGATTTTTGAGGATAAAAAAAATTGCATAAATTTTAATTTAGAGGAAGTTTGCGATATGCCTAATAAATTTATTACAGTGAAATTGAAGGAATTTCATAGGAAATTTGAATAAAAGAGCCCAGGAATTAAAAAGTATCAATTTCAATCTCTAATCGATACAAATGTGGGCCTGCATATGGTCGAATTTGGAATTTGTAGTGCGTCTATGGAACCCATGATAAAATTGGGTGAAATTGGGAAAGAAGACATAATTTATGTAACAGAATTATGGGAAAAATTGGGCATGGAGCATTCAAATTTTAAGAGAATGGATCATTTTGAATTCCAAGTGACTAAATTTGTATTAGATAGGTGATTCGAGAATTTCCATGATGGTCACGACAATCACGAGTCAGAATTATGGAAAAAACAGTTGAGCAAAGAAAGGATCCGCGTGCACTAAGTGGAGGAGACATGTGAAAAATATGATGCACGAGTGTGCGGACTAAAATTTGGTGTTGCATAGAGAAGAGTTTGTGGCACAAGTGTAGGTTTTGTGTGCAATGTATGCGCATTGAATATTCATATTGCATAGAGTGAAATTATGATGCGCGCATCATATTGGTCTATGAAACAAAAAGTTGTGTGCATTGAATATTGATGCATGGTATAAAAGACGTGTGTGCTAAATATAGGTGCACAATGTGATCATCACATGCACTAGATGTTTGTGTAGGGTACAAAACTTGCATTCAATGGATGTTGATGTGCGGTGCAAAATTCACGCAAACTAGATGTTGGTGCGTGGTGTTGAAGTCGCATGCACTGGATCTGGGTGTACAATGCGGAAGTCACAGGCACTAGATGTTGGTGCGTAGTGTGAAAGTGGCATGCACTAGATGTTGGTGCGCAGTGCGGAAGTCACTCTCATTGGATGATGGTGTACTATGTCAAATTCTCCTGCACTGGATGTTAGTGCATGATGCATAAGTTGTGTGCACTAAATATTAGTGCGTAGTATAAAAATTGTGCACAATGAATAATGGTGCATGGAATAAAAGGTTGTATGCACCAGATATTTATACGTAGTGTAAAATATTTGTGCACTAATTATGGGTGCAAGGTGCATGCGCTACATTTTTTCATTGTCCGTATAACACTTGTGCATGTTGAATATGGGTGGATAATCCATAACTTGTGTGTGTGAATTCGATTTGGCGGTCTATCACAGCAGAAAACCAATGATTTTCCATGAAATTGTTTTTCATTTTGAAGGTCATAATCTTGCGCGAAATGTTTTAGTTCCTAAACAATTTTTTTAGGAGTTTTAATTTTTTATATTGTAAGTTCCATAGGAACCAAATACAATCTCTATAGATTAAATGATAAATTTTTGAGAGAACCTTATAAAAGTCTAAACCATTCGTCAAGCGAAGATATTACGAGGAAGTTATAGGCCAAACAATGGAAGGTAAATTTGAGACCTAATTAACTTCTAAGGTCCATAATGTCCCACTCTGGAATCTGTTTGGGGCACTAGAGTAGTCAATGGAAATATCTTGGGTCATACAAGACAACTGCACCTAAAAATGTACTTGAGGACATATAAGACACCTAAAACATTCAGGGCTAAAAATATAATTTGGCCTTGAACTTCAGCAAGTTGTATCTAGCAACCTCAAGCTCAAATGGAGGGAAAACTTGGAAATATTATCCAAAATATGATTATGAAGGAACCCAGTTGGGCTCCTGAAAAAACTCCAAAGGAGTAGGTGCAAACATGCATCGGTATAGCTAAACAAATTGCACGTGGGTGAAGGGTGAATAGAAGGAATAAATGGTTAATATTCCATTGACCATAACTTTAAGCTCAAAACATAGAATTGAGAAAGGAAGTAGTAGTTGGAAAGGTCTTGGACAAAGAATTCCAATTATTCAACTAGAAATTTTGATTGGGAAATTAAAATCACAATAAATTAGAACAAAGGCCTCTGATGCACCTATGGAACAAAATTGTGCATATTTTTCATGATTTTTTAAAATTTATTGGTCTAGCAAATCCTATTTCTTGCACATTTTGCAGAGTTAATAGAAATTAGATCAGAATAATGGAATATGAACAGAGAACCTACAACCATGAAGATGGAGTTAGAGGGTTGTATGTCAATATTGGTAATGAGGATACAAAATCCAATGGACGTAGAGAAGGCGAGGAGAGAATGAACCTAGTAGAGACCATAAAAGGTCTAAAAAAATATGTCCAAAGCTATAAAGATGATAAAGAGAGGCTTATGAAATCCAAGGAGTAGTAATATGGATTCAATATCACGTTAATGTAGATCTTGTATATAATAGAGAAGAAAATGGATAAGGATATAGAGTCAATAAATTCAAGGATTCATAGGTATCATCATAAAAGAAGAGAAACAAGAAGTGTTGATAGGAATCACCACCACTCAACAAAGAATTCATTTAGGAGAGAAAACAATAGTTTAATTCCATCTCCTGTCAGAAATCATTGGAGGAGGACTGGGGTGGATGAGTGTTGGCACGCAGTGGGAAGACCCAGGGTTAAACATTTATTCACTAAAATAATCCCAATATAATTTCCCTTTCGGCATCACCCGCAAGAGGTGAAGTATCATCTGGAGTACCTATGGGGACTACAGGAACCAGGCTTCCGCAGTCATGGGGGAATACGAGGCATTCTTTCTTTATTGTTTACTTAACATTTATTCATACATTTTGTGCATAAAAACATAACAACATAATAACCTATCTCATATATTCAATAAACATATACATGGAACCATCAAATCATAGAATGTATTCATATTAACTAGTCATTATATGTGAGCATTAGATAGAATAAAAAAACACATCATAACACAAGGATTTAACATGGTTCACCCCAGCTTAGCTACGTCCACAAAAAATTTCTTCTTATATTATTCATTCATAGTTTTAATACTATGGGTGCGCACTGCACTCATACAATGATCTTCAGTAAAATCTGAAACATTCCTAAGTTGTTCTATGTTGCAGCCCACGCATACCTCTTGATTGATATTCAAAACAACTCACTATTCATTGCTCAACACCCAAAACAACCAGGCTCTAACTATCGAGTTTTCACCGCTACCTTCTACCCAAAAACCGTTACATATTTATAGTTTTACAATATGGCTTATCCTATTACAATGTGGAAAACATTTCGGAAAATGCCTAACTAGATTCTGCCTTTTTCGCGTTGAATCCTTGAAATACACTAATTTTATTTTTCTTTTGCTTCTCGTTTGTTGATTTTTCGAGAAATCCACGTTTGTGTGATTCCCAAAACTTACCCAAAATGGATTGCTCCAACATTCCCCCAACACTCACATGTGGCTCATCCCAACCCACTTCAATCCTGCTTCCATGTCGCTATGAACTTATTAACTATTTCTCGTGTGGGTGTGACCTTTTATTTGACTTGTGTTTCCTGCTACAAACTTTCCTCTGCTTCTATCTCCCATGTTGATATCTTTGTTGTAGTAATGTTAACTTAAGACATTCTTCCTTAACAGTAACTGAGTCAAATAAGTGTTGAACTCCTTTGATACTTTATCGTTCATTCTAGGTAGATGGATTTCTTGCGTCTCAAGTATCATAAATGTTGCAATACCTCGGTTCTTGATACAAAAAACATTATCTTCCTTTGTCCTTCATGTTCTTGTTTTTCTTTAGTCACCTTGTATCTTGTGGGATGGATCCTTCTTTAGTTCTTGTATCTTCTTATGCGCCATCTCTTACCTCGTTTTCATCCTATTCTAGGAAGATTAATCAAATATGGAACTCTTTCCTGTACATATGTTGCTTTATTGTGCACTTCTCATGTCTTCAGTGGTACCATTTCTCTCTGCAATTCCTTCAAATTTTGCATTCTCAACTCTATCTCTGTCACTCAACTCTTATTTACTTGCTCGACTCTAGCTGTCAGTGCTCAAACAATATTAACTCTTTCTTGGCGGCCCCTCATCTACTTTTATGGCTTCTACCAAGTTTTATCGGCCTCTTTACACCCAAACTTGCATTATCATCTGAATGTACATATAATTAATGCCTTCCATAGTCTGACATAACTTTCACTTATTCTGTGGATCATGCTCCATATTTTCCATCCTATCCAAATATTCATCACCTCCTTCCTATTATGAAAATGCGGGTTGATCATTTTGCAATCATATTCACTCTTTAATTCATGTCCCGTCAAGTAGGATATTTAATGCATTCAGCCATCATCTGCACAGATCTCCAAGTTTTCCTTCTTTATTCATACTTTCTTTCTCCTTTCTGTGTAGTTCACCTTCCTCTTTCTTTTCTATGTCAATTTCCAATTCATACTTCCAAAATTCAAACTCCTTTATCGCTTTTCTTGTTTTTCTGTCTATAATACACTATGGTACACATATTGCGTGTTGATAATAGTGTGCGGAAGCCAAGCTTTCCCTATACAGTTTCGGCTGATTACCATTAAATAGTCCTTCCACAACTTCACTAATCGGACAACACTTGTATTTGTCACAAATCGAATCGCATATGGTCCTAACTAATGCATCTAGAAATTCCCTAGGTGTTACAAAAACCTTTTTTCATAAAGTAATAATAAGTCTCCTATCTGAAATTTATTTTGTTTAATGTGTCTGTCATGCCAAGATTTCTTGTGTGCTTTCTGTACTTGTTTATGGAAACCTGCGACAAATCTGTCTTCTTCGAGTCCTACTAATTTTGATATTCTCTTCTCCATTACACCAAAATTTATAAGCTCCGCCATCACAACAATGCACAAACTTGGTACAATAAACTTCATATGAATCACAACTTATTGACCATACATCAATCTAAATGGATTCTATATTGTCAACTTATTTCTTTTAGTCCTTTGTGCCCATAATACTTATGGAATCTTCAAATTCCAGTCATCTCGAGTTACATTGCAAACCATTGTTGATGCATGTTCTAGGATCTTATTGAATGCTTCTTCTATACCATTTTCCTGAGGGTGATATGGGGTGATCTTTTGATGATGGATTTGAAACTCCTCTTTCAATGTTGCAATCATCCTATTCAGAAAGTGAGCTCCCTGATTGCTCATAAGTACTCTTGGGCATCAAAAATTTGTCACCACATTTTCAAAAACAAATCGCACAATTGCCTTTGCAGTGAAGTCTTTGACTGGTTAAATAGTTTGTCACAATAATGATATACCTAGCTCCTGACCTCTTAGCTGGTGGATTAATAATCCTAACAAATTCCACTGTCTATTTTTCAAATGCTTACAATGTCACTTATGGAACTAAGGGAATTTCATTTCTCCTAGAAGGCTTTCTAATTCTCTGAGAAACATCAAAACTTTGGAAGAAGTCCTTAACATCTTTGTGAACAGTAGGCCACCATGGTACTATGCGTAAAATATTCTAAGTTGTTTCCCTTCCTGCATAAATACCTCCTACAACCCCTTCATGCACCTATGACATGAACATATGTATTTCATGATTTAATACACAACATCACAAAATACAATTTGCGCCTAAATTGTACATATTTCCTTCCATCAACTGGTAGTTTTCTTCTTTCACTACAAGTTGCTTCTTTTGTGCTACTGTAAATTCTCGAGGAGTTGCTCCCATATTGAAGAAATGAACTATGTCTAGAAAATAGCCATCCACCATTTGTACTGAAAATAAGTGTGGATATGGTAAACTATCATCCAAGTTTCCTACATCTTCTCCTAACAATATGCGTGACAAGTAATCCAGTCCTGAGTTAAACTTCCCTTGTTTCACGATCACCTGAAAATCATATTCCTGGAAAAATATTATCTATATTCATATTCCCCCCCAACAATGGCTTGTTAGCTAGGTATCTCAACACAGAATGGTCTTTATACATCTTAAAGTGAGATCCCAAAAGATAGTGTCTAAAATTATGTAAGGAATACACCATGGCTAAACCTTCTCATTCTCTCATAGTATAGTTTTGTTTTGTAGATGATAACTTACTACTTGTGAATGCAATAGGATGGTCTAACTCACCTTCACTTGTTTGTGCTAAAACTACTCCTAATTCTATAGACGGTGCATCCACATGAACATGAAATTCCTTGCTCCAGTCAAGAAAAACTAGAATTGATGCAGTGACCATCTATTGGACCCCAACAACTCCCCCTAAATGTTTACAAAATTTAAAGGCCCCCCATTAGAATCTTGATAATTATAATGAGCTACAGAACCAAGCTTTCCAAATAGTTCCATACCTTGACTTGATTTCACAAAAACTTAAGACATTCACTATAGTATATGACATTCATTACAAGAGTATATGTCAAAATTTAGAAACGAGCATAGAAATCTCAATTTAAACAAAAACGTTAATTTTTATCAATTGTTTACTTTCGTTTAAACTATGATTATGTGTTCATTATTTTGTTCATTAGAAAGTTTGACTATTTTGAATAATGGGTTCAATACTTCATCAAATAATATCTTGGTTGGTTTCTCATTTTCACAAAATTATTTGGTGATATTAATTAATTAAATTATTTTTTCATTTTGCATCTCATTTCAAAATAAAAATAATAATAAAAAAAAGAATTATCTATCATTTGTTTGATTTTGTGAAAAACCAAAATTAATACTTTTCTCATCTCCATTAATTTGAAGCTTCTAGAATTTTAAGATCATATTTGAAAGGAAATGATAAATAATGTTTGTTTAGAACTTATAGTTAGTTTAAATTCATTTTTTATTTTATTATTCTAGATTTTGTTTTATTCACAATTTTTAGGTTGTTAATTTAGGTTTCTTTTTGTTTCACATGTTTATATTATTCGTTATTTGGTACGAATCTGATCATGGATTTATTTTATTATCTAAATATGTTCAAGATTATTGATCCAAAAATAATATTGGATTTGTTGGATTACTAAGAGGGGGGGTGAATCAGTAATAACATAATTATAATCCTTTTTCTTCAATTGTTATATCAATGTAGAATTATTATCCAATAATGAGCAGTAATAAATAAACAATCATACACATGCACAGTACACCAGTGTTTTACGTGGAAACCCAAATCGGGAGAAAACCACGGAATGCTTTTTCTTATATGTCTTGAAGAATTACATTCATTGGAAGCACCAACTTCCTTTGTTTTCCAGCTGCAACTG
>ML810675.1:63257-90911 GCA_009831015.1 Picea engelmannii
TTCTCTTACTCCACAAAGCGTCTTCCCGTGAGGGCTTTCACCATAAGGGGACCACTTTGGAGTTCATCCATATTTACTTCTTATAAACCATGAAAAAACAATAATGAGTCATATTTACATCAAACACTATTGGGTCCATTACCGAAACCTTTGTGGTACGGGCCTTTCTTCAAGGGTTGACATCAATGACAACCAACCTGTTGGCAACCATTTCACATTTTCATCCTATCTTTATAACCTGCCTACACAAATGTTTTGGATCCCTTGATTCTCATCGCAATCTTTTGCTCATTCGCACACCTGCCTTTTGTTTTTGTTTTCACGACTGAAAGTGTGAAAACCTTGGTTCGTAGTCATGTCAATAGAATTAAAATCATCACTGGATTACTATGGTTACTCTTGTCTATGTGTTCATTACACTTCTAATTCAATAATGGTCACACAGTTGGCAAGACACCAAAACCTTTACTCATTTGTCTTTTTTGTGTTGATATGACTTCATTTTTATAAGATTGAGATGATATTATAATGACTATCATTGAGTCCTTGATACATTGGTGGTTTGATGTTCTCTAGTCTTCATCAAATTCCTTGGCGCATTGGTTTCATGAAAAAACATTGACATTGTGGTTAGACCCTTGGTGCAATCATTTCATACAACACATACTCGTTATGATTGAACCCTTGGTGCTGATTTCGAAATATTGTTTTGGTTTTAAATAACACTATTGCTTGTTCAAATATTTCAGGATGGCTCATCATAGTTATCAATGGTTGTTTTATTGGCATCGATTTAACATACACCAATGGTGATTTGAATCACCATATGTGTCGTCGATTGTACATTCGATATGAATATTCTGCATGGACTGTTTCATTCCACCACCCTCGCACACTTAGGCATTAATGCCTGCCTTCTATCCTGGGTTACCTCTGTTGGTTTTGGGGAAATCCCTGAGCTTTCGATCCTGCGTATACCCTGTCCAAACCTTTGTCCCTTTACCCGGCTCACTACGTGCTCTCTCCTATGGAGCCTGTGGTGTGCATAGAACCTAATGGTAGCCAAGCACTCCTGCTATTTGACAATGCTTGCGAAGACCTAGAGAACAGTGGCTGGTTAAGTTTTATCTAGAGATTTGAGGGTTTCGACCTTTCGGTCACCCAACAGTTTTCCCTCACCTTCGACGGGTGCAGGGCTAAGGTCGGAGACATACAACTCGAGCTAAATGAGGAATTCATCATCTCAGCTACAGGCTTACCAGCTACAGGGAAAAGGTGGTTTAAGAACTCTAAAGTGGATGAAGTTCCATGGCCGCTCCTATTCACATTGAGGAATATTGTTAGTTGTGATAGAGGTATGCCTATCAATTCCCTCAAGACCAGATGGCATGATCTTTTAGCAATTGTTAAGAAATTCGTGACCTGTGAAGGTCTTTATGGGTTGGTGTTCCTTTACCATCTTCGCTTGCTAATGAATTTTATAGACTACCCTCTGAACATGCTGCACTATCTCCTATGCAGTCTTTACAAAATGTCTAAATGATTTAAGCATGAGAAGGCTGATAGCAGCCTTTTCAATCACTGCTTGATCAAAGTCATTATTGTTCATCATTTGAATCTTAGTGGTGACTGTTGGCAAGCCTTCCTCTCAAGGAATGGATTGCCACTCCCGAGTGTGTTCAAATGGATAAATTTGTGGTCACTGAAACCCTGGTTGTGCCTACCGTGCCATCTCCTACCCTTCTACCCCCTGCCAAACCCTCGAATTGCCCCAACATTGACCTACCCGATACTATGGCCGACCCGTGTGTTAAAGACAAAGCTAAGACCATCAAGAGGCCTATCAGGAAGAAAAGCAAAGGTGATACTGGTGTCAACAGTAAGGGAAAGATAAATGCACGATGGATATCCAGATGTGCTCAGAACAAGCCCAAGCAAGATAGTGACAAGAAGCCCATTGTTTTGAGCGAGGACTCAGACTCTGAGATTGAATGTTTCCTAGCCGAGGAATACCCTTCCTCTCATTTCCTCTTCTCTGTGGAATCCTATGACTATGTTTCCAACTTACCTCTGTGCCTCAAGAATGACCCTAACTTCCCCGGAATTAAGCTTCATAGTGAAACCCCTGGTAGCTTGAAGGAACCCTCGCCTGTAATGCCAAGGCCCGATCAACCATCATGTACTCAATGTAACTCTTGGCTTGAACGTTATTACACCGATGTTCCCCTGTTGCAATCTAAGATTAAATCATTAGAGGAACGAATTACTGTGTTGTCAAAAGAAAGAGACAGGCTACAAGACAACGAGAAGAAACAAAAGACTACGGGTTCAATTGTCTTCAGAAATGTTGAGGCAGCTACGGGCTTTGTCAATTCAAAGTTATCCTGACCGAATTGTTTTCCTATAGCCCAGGTATGTATTTCAACATCGATTTTGTTTATGAGTTGGTTTGCATTAGTATAACCGATTGGGTTTGTTTTCGATTAGTTCTGTTTGTTTGAATAGATTAAAAACAATTATGTTTACTTCCAATTCCCAGGAATGATTTCGTTTTTATTTGAATTAGTAAAGAAGATTTCCTATTGTTTTCATTGAAGATTTGTTTGCTAAAATCGAATATAGATATGTTCTGGATTAATACGATTTTATTATTCTTGGATTGTGTCGGCTCTGAGATTAGTTCTATTCGGTTCTTTTTGGTTTGATTTTGAAATGATTTCTGTGTGTTTGAATTAGCATAGTCTTTTGTGTATGTGATGCATTAATATCAAATATTGGTTTGATAAATACAATGTAATCTATTGATTCGAAAAAACAACTCTGTTAGTTTTGGATTTAAAATGATTCTGTTGAGTGTTGGAATAATATATTGAGTCTATATTAAATTCGTATCAAAGATTGGTTTGTTATATCCAATTTAGTCCTGTTTTGATATGATTTGGTTGTTTTTGAATTATCAAGACGATTATGTCTACTTCGAATTGGTAATAAAAAGTTGTTTGGTAGATCATACATATCCCTGTTATCATTCGATTAATTAAACACAATTTTGTCTGTTTCAAATTGGCATGAAAGTTTTGATTTGTTTTGATTTCAATTAGTAATTAAATATTGGTTTAATAGGTCGAATATTTTGTTGTTATATTTTGGATTGATTAAAAACGATTTTGTTTGCAAATAAGACCAACTACAGAATCGTGAGATTCTGTAGCTAGTCTTAAAATTTAGAGTTTTGTTAATTTTACCAACAAAACATTATCTAAACTTGTCTATTCTTGTCCACCTACAGGTACCTACGAATTTCAATGGAAAATTGGACATGTTGTGGCAGTTTAGAACAAGCTTTTATGATGTAGTTTTGTTTTAGGTTGTTAGCTTAAGTCAGAAATAGAGACTTGGGAGATTATTCCCAGATTTTTTGTAAACTATTTTTGATAATTCCCACAGGGATGTATTACCCTGTGGCCTTTATATACTCATTAATTTTTGTAATGAACCCATGATCATTGTTGGGAGAACCAAGACTATGGATTTATGATGATACAATCTCTAATGGAAGTGGATCTTTTGTAACAACTTTAGCTTTCAATTTATCATACTTTCGTTCAGGTTTTGTGCATTTTAATTTGTCATCAAGTCATTGACTACTTTAGATATCAAGGCTTGTTACAGGTTAATGCGTTGTGATTTAAATTCTGTCCATGTCTTATGTATCTTAGTTTTAATACAACAATTACTTTGTTTCAATTTAATGAATAAAGGTTTATCTTCTTCGTTAATTGAACTGTTCTGTACAAATCTTTGCACAGGGATTTATCTAACTGCGATAATTTGTAAATTATAAGATTGTTGTCGGTTTTTTTGTATGTCTTGTTTGTCATGTCATTCCTATTCAAAGAGCACTGTTGCTTCTTGTTTACAAGAAGCTTGTGGAGAATCTGGTGCGGGTTTCCTCCCACCGAACAACTTAATCAACTATTGTACACAGGACAAACCTGAAGCATTACTTCAGGTCAGTTTGTTATTTGTTATTAAATAGTTAATAAATTAGAGAATTCTCAGTAGTTAGGTGGATACATAGTTCAGTTTTATAGTTAAGATTCTTATTGATTAGCTTAGATAGATTTTATTTCTTTCGCATAAAAATCTTAAAAAAAACAAAAAAAAAAACAGTTTTATTGTCATTGGATAGTTCGCAAATGATTTTTGCAGGTTTTGAATTTAAAATCTGTAATCTGTAAATGTTGTACATATATAATTAAGATCTAATTCTGTTGTTAGCTGAACATTTAATTTCATAGAATTATTGTTGTATAATATTAGTAAGTAAACTGTATATATGCTTTAGATTTGTATATAGTTTGTTGTAGTCGCTTTTTTCACTTATATTAGTTTCTTTAGCTTAATTTTTCTTTCGTTTTCCTGGGACTTAGATCGGCCAACGGAGCCGCTAAACCCGTCGGGGTGGATCATCCCAAATGGCTTGGTTTAGTTAGACAACCCTGGACCGGATCCACTTCTCCAGTTGACGAGCGTGCATGTCCTCCCGTCAACAAATGGCGCTAGAAGGAGGGCCTGAAATTTATTAATGGCACGAGGTGGTCGTAAGACTCCTCCCCCACACACCCGCTCACCTATAGTGACTAGAAGTCATTCAAAAGATAACGTTGTCCCTCAAACACCAACCACATCAAACGACGATCCATGGATCACAGTTGAACCAACAACCCCAAATCCTACAGGTGGTAATGTACAAGATATTGTCCACCAATCTCTCATAAGAACACATAGTGCCCTCGCCCGGTTAAGACATCCAAACCATCCTTTGGACCAACCTTTATATTTCTCTGGTATCAGAGAACAACTTGGAGGCACTAACCTCATTGTAAACCCTATAGATCCAATCCTCACTCCTGAAGCAGGAGGATCCAGTATACCACCCTCACCACCTCCATCATATCCTTCTTCTTATGGAGAAGACTCTTCTGACGAAGGCAGTTCCTCATCCCAGCCTTCGACACCACCCACACCAATGGCCAACCAGAACAATCCTGCCAGACCTTGGCTCGACCAAGATGCTGTAACCGTACCTGGGGCTCAACATCCGTTACCCAAACATCCGGAGAAGTGGCTTCCCAAGTTCGACCCTGACTTGAAATTGATCACCGAAGATCACATCAAAAAGTTTATGTTAGCCATTAGACTCCATAATGTTGAGAACGAAGACGTAGTTTGTAGGTTGTTCCCCTATACCTTCGAGGTAAATGCATCTACTTGGTACTTTGCCCAGCAGCCCCATACCATCGTGTCATGGGAGAAGTTTGAATCCTGATCAGGGATGATTTTAAGGATGGAAATTTATTTTAAAATGTAGAAACCTTGGCGAATCTTACTAATCCTTCACATGCCAACAATAAATGTTTGGCGATATTTTTGTAAAAATATTCAAATTTCTAATGATTTTATATAGTTTTTTTTTAAATTTTGGCGATTTTTAAGGTAAAATAATTTTATCCTATAGAATTTGGGCGAATCATTTTTAAAATAGTGAATCTCGTTTTTGGAAAAAACATGGAAAAATAGCCCATGAGCGAAATTTAGCAACTAAAATCATCCATGATCCTGCTTCCTTGAGAAGTTTGGGGAAGATAAGTCCCCTGAAGTTCTAGTCATGGAGCTTTCTAGTCTAAGAATGAATCCCAAAGAGAAAATCAAAGACTTTAACCAAAGATTCTTAACACTGAAAAACCAAATCCCTACAGATTCGATGCCTGCTGAGAATCTAATCATAGCATATTATACCAAATCCCTACATCAAAGTATAGCTATTTGGGTAAAACGATCTAAGAAAGCCACGTTGTTAGAGGCCTTCAAAGAGGCCAGTCAGATTGAGAAAGACATCCTTAGCTTAAAAGACACTACTAGCAACGAAAGAGAGACTAGTTCATCTTCCAAAAAGAAAATCGAAATCCTCCCTAGACCCGCTCAAAATAAAACACAACCTGAAAGCTCAGATTTAGAAAACTTAACAAAAGTCATTCAAAAATTGTCAAATCAAGTTATAGATTTGAAAAGGTCAGCCGAAGAAGCTTCTTCGAGCAAAGGGCCTTACAAACCTCCGTTTAGGAAGCCTTTTCCCAACCGACCTAATCCAAATATCGAGGGCCTAAATCTAGAAAGCCTACAATTCGCCCTTCAAATGATTCTAGAAGCCCAAGACAACTTGATGCCCCCTGAGCCCCATGAAGAAGTAGTTGAGAAAGAGACAGTTGAAGAAGATCAATCTTCTCCGAACATATTTGGACACTTCTTGGACAACATTTTTCAAGCTAATTTCGCGATGGTTCATCCCTACAATACTAGGAGTAAGACAACAAACAAACCTTCTTCAGAAAACACTACGACTTTGCCCCCAAAACAGTCTAAATCAGCTGAGACTAAACAGAGTCGTGTAAACCCCAACTTAGATTATGATTTAGTTGAAGATCTAAAAAAGTTAAGGGCTAACATTTCTGTTTATGAATTGTTAAACTTTCCATTTCTGCTACAAAAAATGTTACAGAATATCGCGGAGAATAGCAAAAATGGTAATCCAAGCAGTAACAAGGTTGTGCAGAACAATCCAAAAGTTCCCCAAAAGGCTTATGAGAAGAAAGACCTTCCTATAAATAATGTAAATAATGTAGATAATGTAGATAAATTAGCTTTAGAGTCTGCGAGTAAAAAGCCACAAGCATCCACCATTAGTACTCGCATGAATGTACCTCCATTTTTGTTAAGTTTTGAAATCTTTAATAGGAACGTGCACAATTGCATAGTAGATTCAGGAGCGTCTTCCAATGTAATGCCATGGTCTATGTGTCAGAAGATTAATGCTGAAGTTGAACAATCCACCTTAAAGATCATCCAAATTGATCGAACTAATGTTAAGGTTATAGGCGAATTAAAGAATGTGCTTATAAGATTATCGTCTAACCCCAAAGTTCATCAAATAATTGATATTATTGTTGTGGATATTTTAGAAGTTTATGGTTTGTTTTTAAGAAGAGACTGGTCAGAGTAGCTACACGGCTATTTCGCAACAGACTGGTCTCACTTGTGGCTGCCCGAGGATGGAAAGCCCAATAAAATCAAGGTAAATCATGAACGTTACCTAAAGTTCACAGTGATAGATCTAAACGATCCCAATGAACCATTTACACCTTCTGTTGATTCTCCCGAAATACAAGGGATGGATACCTTTTTCAGCAATTTCATGGCCAAGACTTCAACTATCACCAACCCAGAACAATAGTCCAAGATTGTAGCATATGTGCAGCTAGCAGCTTCTACAGAGTGGTCTCATGCACCCGATAAAAATCAAATTTGGTCTCTTTACTTTGACGGGTCAAAGTCCAAGGAAGGAGCTGGTGCATTTTGCGTCATTATTGATCCGGCAGGTAACAAAACCTTGATTGTATGTAGGCTAGAATTTTAATGTACTAATAACACAACAGAATATGAGGCTTTATTGCAAGGCCTCAGAAAATCTTTAGATATCAACATTCAAAATATGACTTTCTTTGGCGATTCGAAAATCGTGGTAAGACAAGTAAGAGATTCTATCCACTATCTGTCTCCGCATCTTAAAAGCTACCAATCCGAGGTATGGAATTTAATGAATAAGTTTTCTGCTTTCAATATAAATTATATTCCTAGATTGAATAACCCTAAACCTGATCTATTAGCTAACGTATCTTCCAAACTCTTTCCTGCAGAAGACTTGTCCCCGAATGCATTCTCCGTCGAATTGTTGTTTAGGCCATCCGTCCCTGACAACATCAGGAATTCGAGGGTCTTCGACGACGACCAACACATCATTAGTTTCCTGCATATGGAAGAAACATTCCAAGGTGCAGTGATCGACGAATGCACTCATGACGACAATCTGTGTGATTTCATGGTAAAACCAGATCCGAGATCTTCTGAATCTTCATCGGACATGGTAAATTCTATTCCTAAATCTGTAGTTAGATTATAAAAGTTTTACGATTTTCAAGACAAATTCAAAAAAATGGTCAACTGTAAAACAAATAGTTCCTCTTTATTATATGAAAAAATAAACTTGGGAATAGATGACAATCCACAGTGCGTTAACTTAGGGGTGGGGTGTTCTGAAAAAGAGAATGTCGCGTTTATTAAATTATTTAAAGAATTCAAAGATGTTTTTGCATGGACGTATGACGACCTGAAAACCTTTGATCCCAACATCATAAAACACGTCATTCCTATGAAACCCCAAACTTTTTCATTTCAACAAAAGTTAAGAAAAATGCACCCTAAACTCAAACCGACCGTTAAAAAAGAATTAAATAAACTCCTAAATGCTAAGATTATCTTCCCTGTTAGGCACACGCAATGGGTCTCCAATATGGTCCTTGTCTGGAAGAAGAGTGGTGAAATCCGACTATGCGTCGATTTCCGAAACCTTAGTCGAGCGTCTGATAAAGACAACTACCCTGTCCCACCCATGGAACAGATCCTTCAACAGGTATTTGGTTCTGAAATATTATCCTTATTGGATGGGTTTTCAGGATATAACCAAGTTCTGATGTCTCCCCTAGACCAACTTAAGACTACCTTCCGCACTCCATGGGGCACCTACGCTTACAGGAAAATGCCCTTTGGACTCATTAATGTTGGTGCCACTTTCCAGAGAGAGATGGACATCGCTTTCTGAGGCTTAATCAATCAATCCGTCATAGTTTACCTACATGACATTACTGTCTTATTGAAAAACAAAGCTGATCATTTAGCTCATTTAAGAGCCGTTCTACAGCAATGTTGTAAGTACGGCATTTCCTTGAACCCTAAAAAATCTATTTTCGTTGTAGAACAAGGTAAACTCTTAGGATTCATTGTGTCAAACGAAGGGATGATTATCGACCCTGAAAGGACTCAAGACATTGCGAAACTTCCCCCTCCCTCATCAAAAAAGTCTTTGCAGTATTTCTTAGGCCAGGTAAACTTTGTTAGGAGATTTGTCCCCAGCTTTTCAGAAATGGTAAGGCCACTACAAAACCTGATAAAGAAAGATGTACAATATCATTGGGGATCTGTAGAAAGCCAGGCTTTTGATTCGATAAAAAAGGCCATAATCGACGCTCCTTCTCTAATGAGCCTCGACTTTTCAAAAGACTTTACCCTCTACACATTTGCTTCTGACCGCTCCTACGTTGTTGTCCTAACTCAAAAGAACGCTGAAAATAATGAAGTCCCAATTGCATTTATGAGCTCAGCTTTCAAAGGCGCATAAATTAATTACCCAATGGTATATCAACAAGGCTACACTATTTTTAAAGCAGTCAAGCACTTCTGATCTTATCTTTTGAAATCCAGGATGAAAAATTATTGTCCCTTACCCAGCCGTTAGGAATCTGTTAGTGCAGAAAGATTTAGGTGAAAAGAGGGCTAACTGGGTTACTTCTTTACAATAATACACATAGAAATTACCCCAGCACATATAGTGAGAGGCCAAGGGCTGTGAAAGTTAGTTGATGGCTCAGTAGCAGGACAGCAAGAAGAAAATGATATGTCAAACTTAGGACAACACAATCAAAATGCAATCTATTGTGCTCAAAACTCTGGCAGTCCCTGGTATGACGATATAAAATTCTGTCTTGAAAATGGGTCAGCCCCCCGTCACTTGGATCCCACTAAAAGAAGAGAGTTAATATTAAAATATGCCCGCTTTCATTTGATTAATGGTATTTTTTTTCACCAAAATTTTGAAAGAGTACTAATGCGCTGTCTTGAGAAAGACGAAGCAGAAAAAGTCTTACTAGAATTGCATGCAGGAGAAGCTGGTGGGAATTTTGTTGGTGACACCACTGCCCATAAAGTTTTGAGAGTCGATTATTACTGTCCCACACTTTTTAGAGATGCCCATGCCTTGTGTCGCAAGTGTATTATTTGTCAAAAAGCATCTGGACGGTTGCAGAAACCCGCCTTCCCTTTGCAGCCTGTTTCAGTAGACTCACCTTTTCAGCAGTGGGGTTTGGATATTATAGACCCAATCAATCCGCCATCCTCACAACAACATAAGTTTATCATAACAGCCACAGATTACTTCACCAGGTGGTTTGAAGCTGCCCCTTTAAAAGCTGTGAATACCAGCCAGGTAATTGCCTTTTTAAATTCGAATATTATTACTCGTTTTGGTATCCCGGACTGTTTAGTATTCGATAACGCTTCTTATTTTTTGTCTCTTGAAATGAGCAAATTCGCTCTAGAAAAAGGAAATAAATTAAAGTATTATTCCAGCTACTACCCTCAGGGCAATGGATTTGCATAATCAACAAATAAGAATCTGATTAAAATCATCAAGAGAACGGTATATGAGAATCACAAAAACTGGCATAATGCACTATTAAACGCAATCTGGGCTGATAGGGTAACACCAAATACTGTTGTAGGTAGCTCTCCCTTCTTTCTCGTCTATGGCAGAGAAGCAATTCTGCCACCACATATTCTTCTTCCCTCACTATAGCTTTCACAGAAAATACAAGAAGAAAACTGTCCCCCTTTGGAAAACCGAATTAACGCTTTAATGAAACTAGAAGAGGTAAGGGCTCAAGCTCAATGTAAGTTAGATCAGCATCAACTAGTGGTCAAAATCTGGTTTGATTCTAACTCTGCCTCTGATAGGAACTTTGAAGTAGGTGACCTTGTCTTGAAATGGGACAAACCGCATGAGGGAAAGGGAGAGCATACCAAGTTTCAGAATTTATGGCTAGGACCATTTTTAATTACTGAGAAGTTGGGTCCCAGCTCTTTCTAATTACAGAATCTAGAGGGACATCTAGACACCTATCCAGTGAATGGCCAAGCTCTGAAAAGATATTTCGCTTGATGACAACTCTGTGTATATTGTGTAAATATTTTTCTTTTGTTTTCTTTTCTTTTGCTTTTTTGGTTTTGATTTCTGTAAATATTAGTTTTTGCTTTTTTGGAAATACACATACCTGATTTTTGGAACTGTTCAGATAAAGAAAACAGAAAAGTACTTCACTGTAATGATTGAAAAATTGTCTAAACATCAATTACATACTTCTGAAATTTACGTCTGTGTTGAGAAAAGACTGTTGTTTGAAAGAAGTTAACTGATTTCGATCTATGAGTAAAGCTTGTCATGATCATCCATTATCTTCTTACACTGTCCCTGTTCCTTAAGGGAATGACTCAGAAGATGTATCCCTGCCTTAGAAGGTCGGTTTTGTAAACCAACCATCTTTGAATCTTAATGAAGGACAGTTTAAAAAATTCTTTCAAGGTCTGTAAAAAATATGTAAAAAATATCATAATTTTCAGCGTCACCCCGCTCAATTATATATCTTTAAAAACCAAATAATATCATTAAAAGAGTTGTGGGAAGTGCTTGTAAACCCGCTGGTATGCTGAACAGGTTTGCTGGCAGCGGGTAAATGCATGTATGACGCCAAGACAACTTCGTCGGGGTACTGAACAGGCCTGCTGGCAGCGAAGCAATGTTGAGTATATGAAAATTTGTAAGTATGAAATCTTTTGACCTTAAAATGTCCTTTATTTTGATCTGGAACTTCTTGGCAGGATACGGATATCAGAGTGGGTTAAATGGCAACCCTTCCGAGGCTATGGACACCTGCTGGCAGCAGTGTCTCTATCAACAGTATTGGAGATTTTATCTTTAATATCGTGGCTCGCTTGTCTCAATACTGTTATCAGTTTTCATCCTTTAAATACGGTTGGAATATTTGATTAATAATGATGTTTAAACAGTTTTCTGGTTGTTTTTGAGTTAGAATTTTTCTCATTATCATAATCTAAATCTATTCTTTTGGCAGATATAACTGCTTCTACCAGTGTGTCGCCATTGTTGGCATCCATTTCACATTTTCATCCTATGTTTATAATATGCCTACACAAATGTTTTGGAACCCTTGATTCTCATCGCAATCTTTTGCTCATTCGCACACATGCCTTTTGTTTTCATTTTCACGACTAAAAGCATGAAAACCTTGGTTCGTAGTCATGTCAATAGAATTAAAATCGTCACTGGATTACTATGGTTACTCTTTTCTATGTGTTCATTGCACTTATAATTCAATAATGGTCACACAGTTGGCAAGACACCAAAACCTTTACTCATTTGAATTTTTTGTGTTGATATGACTTCATTTTTATAAGATTGAGATGATATTATAATGACTGTCATTGAGTCCTTGATACATTGGTGGTTTGATGTTCTCTAGTCTTCATCAAATTCCTTGGCACATTGGTTTCGTGAAAACACATTGACATTGTGGTTAGACCCTTGGTGCAATCATTTCATACAACACATACTTGTTATGATCGAACCCTTGGTGTTGATTTCGAAATATTGTTTTGCTTTTAAATAACACTATTGCTTGTTCAAATATTTTGGGACGACTCATCATAGTTATCAATGGTTGTTTTATTGGCATTGATTTAACATACACCAATGGTGATTTGGATCACCATATGCATCGTCGATTGTACATTCGATATGAATGTTCTGCAAGGACTGTTTCATTCCACCACCCTCGCACACTTAGGCATTAATGCCTGCCTTCTATCTCGGGTTACCTCTGTTGGTTTTGGGGAAATCCCTGAGCTTTCGATCCTGCGTATACCCTGTCCAAACCCTTGTCCCTTTACCTGGCTCACTGCGTGCTCTCTCCTATGGCACCTGTGGTGCGAATAAAACCTAATGGTAGCCAAGCACTCTTGCTATTTGACAATGCTCGTGAAGACCTGGAGAACAGTGGTTGGTTAAGTTTTATCCAGATATTTGAGGGTTTTGACCTTTTGGTCGCCCAACAATTTGCCCTCACCTTCGACGGGTGCAGAGCTAAGTTCGGAGACATACATCTCGAGCTAAATGAGGAATTCCTCAGCTCATCTATAGGCTTACCAGCTACAGGGAAAAGGTGGTTTAAGAACTCTAAAGTAGACGAGGTGTCGTGGCCGCTCCTATTCACATCGAGGAAGATTGTTAGTTGTGATAGAGGTATGCCTATCACTTCCCTCAAGACCAAATGGCATGGTCTTTTAGCAATTGTTAAGCAATTCGTGACCTGTGAAGGTCGTTATGGGTTGGTGTTCCTTTACCATCTTCGCTTGCTAATGAATTTTATAGACTACCCTCTGAACATGCCGCACTATCTCCTACCCAGTCTTTAAAAAATGTCTAAACAATTTAAGCGTGAGAAGGCTGATAGCATCCTTTTCCATCACTGCTTGATCAAAGTCATTATCATTCATCATTTGAATCTTAGTGGTGATTGTTGGCAAGCCTTCCTATCAAGGAACGTCTTTGCCACTCCCGAGTGTGTTCAAATGGATAAAGTTGTGGTCACTGAAACCATGGTTGTGACTACCGTGCCATCTCCTACCCTTCTACCCCCTGTCAAACCCTCGAATTGCCCCAACATTGACCTACCCGATACTATGGCCGACTCGTGTGTTAAAGACAAAGCTAAGACCATCAAGAGGCTTGTAAGGAAGAAAGGCAAAGGTGATACTGGTGTCAACAGTAAGGGAAAGAAAAATGCACAATGGATATCTAGATGTGCTCAGAACAAGCCCAAGAAAGACAGTGACTAGAAGCCCATTTTTTTGAGAGAGGACTCGGACTCTGAGATTGAACGTTTCCTAGCCGAGGAATACCCTTACTCTCATGGCCTCTGCTCTGTGGAATCCTATGACTATGTTTCCAACTTACCTTCGTGCCTCAAGAACAACCCTAACTTCCCGAGAATTAAGCTTCATAGTGAAACCCCTAGTAGCTTGAAGGAACCCTCGCTTGTAATGCCAAGGCCCGATCAACCATCGTGTACTCAATGTAACTCTTGGCTTGAACGTTATTACACCGATGTTCCCCTATTCCAATCTAAGATTAAATCATTAGAGGAACGAATTACTGTGTTGTCAAAAGAAAGAGACATGCTACAAGCCAACGAGAAGAAACAAAAGACTAGGGTTCAATTGTCTTCAGAAATGTTGAGGCAACTACAGGCTTTGTCAATTCAAAGTTATCCTAACTGAATTGTTTTCCTACAACCCAGGTATGTATTTCAACGTCGATTTTTTTTATGAGTTGGTTTTCATTAGTATAACTAATTGGGTTTGTTTTATATTAGTTCTGTTTATTTGAATAGATCAAAAACAATTCTGTTTACTTTGAATTCCCAGGAATGATTTCGTTTTTATTTGAATTAGTAAAGAAGATTTCGTCCTGTTTGCATTGAAGATTTGTTTTCTTAAATCGAATATAGCTATGTTCTGGATTAATACGATTTAATTATTCTTGGATTGCGTCGGCTCTGAGATTAGTTCGATTCGGTTTTGCTTGGTTTGATTTTGAAATGATTTCTGTGTGTTTGAATTAGCATAGTCTTTTGTGTATGTGATGCATTAATATCAAAGATTTGTTTGATAAATACAATGTAATCTATTGATTCAAAAAAACAGCTTTGTTAGTTTTGGATTTAAAAATGATTCTATTAAGCGTTGGATTAATATATTGAGTCTATATTAAATTCGTATCAAAGATTGGTTTGTTATATCGAATTCAGTCTTGTTTTGATATGATTTGGTTGTTTTTGAATTATCAAGATGATTATGTCTGCTTCGAATTGGTAATAAAAAGTTGTTTGAATGATCCTACATATCCCTGTTATCATTCGATTAATTGAACACAATTTTGTCTGTTTCAAATTGGCATCAAAGTTTTGATTTGTTTTGATTTCAATTAGTAATTAAAGATTGGTTTAATAGGTCGAATATATTGTTGTTATCTTTTGGATTGATTAAAAACGATTTTGTTTGCAAATAAGACCAGCTACAGAATCGTGAGATTATGTAGCTAGTCTTAAAATTTAGATTTTTGTTAATTTTACCAACAAAACATTATCTAAACTTGTCTATTCTTGTCCACCTACATGTACCTAAGAATTTCAATGGCAAATTGGACATGCTGTGGTAGTTTAGAACAAGCTTTTATGATGTAGTTTTGTTTTAGGTTGTTAGCTTAAGTCAAAAATAGAGACTTGAGAGATTATTCCCAGATTTTTTGTAAACTATTTTTGATAATTCCAAAGGGATGTTTTACCCTGTGGCCTTTATATACTCATTAATTTTTGTAATGAACCCATGATCACTATTGGGAGAACCAAGACTATGGATTTATGATGATATAGGCTCGAATGGAAGTGGATCTTTTGTAACAGCTTTAGCTTTCAATTTATCATACTTTCGTTCAGGTTTTATGCATTTTAATTTGTCATCAAGTCATTGACTACTTTAGATATCAAGGCTTGTTAAAAGTTAATGCGTTGTGATTTAAATTCTATCAATGTCTTATGTATCTCAGTTTTAATACAACAATTACTTTGTTTCAATTTAATGAATAAAGGTTTATCTTCTTCGTTAATTGAACTGTTCTGTAAAAATCTTTGCACAGGGATTTATCTAACTGCAATGATTTGTAAATTATCAGATTGCAGTCGTTATTTTTTTTTATGTCTTGTTTGTCCTGTCATTCCTATTCAAGGAGCATTGTTTCTTCCTGTTTACAAGAAGCTTGTGGAGAATCTGGTGTGGGTTTCCTCCCATAGAACAACTTAATCAACTATTGTACACAAGACAAACCTGAAGCGTTACTTCAGGTCAGTTTCTTATTTGTTATTAAATAGTTAATAAATTAGAGAATTCTCAGTAGTTAGGTGGATACATAATTCAGTTTTATAGTTAAGATTCTTATTGATTAGCTTAGATAGCTTTTATTTCTTTCGCATAAAAATCATAAAAATAAAAATAAAAATAGTTCTGCTGTCATTGGACAGTTCGCAAATGATTTTTGCAAGTTTTCAATTTAAAATCTGTAATCTGTAAATGTTGTACATATAAAATTAAGATCTAATTATGTTGTTAGCTGAACATTTAATTTCATAGAATTATTGACGTATAATATTAGTAAGTAAACTGTATATATGCTTTAGATTTGTATATAGTTTGTTGTAGTCGCTTTTTTCACTTAGATTAGTTTCTTTAGATTAATTTTTCTCTCATTTTCCTAGGACTTAGATCGACCAACGGAGCTGCTAAACCCGTCGGGGTGGATCATCCCAAATAGCTTGGGTTATTTAGACAACCCCGGACCAGATCCACTTCTCCAGTTGACGAGCGTGCATGTCCGTCTGTCAACAAATGGCGCTAGAAGGAGGGCCTAAAAGTTATTAATGGTACGAGGTGGTCGTAAGACTCCTCCCCCACACACCCGCTCACCTATAGTGACTATAATTCAGTCAAACAATAACGTTGTCCCTCAAACACCAACCACATCAAACGACGATCCATGGATCACAGTTGAACGAGCAACCCCAAATCCTACAGGTGGTAACGTACAAGAGATTGTCCGCCAATCTCTTATAAGAACACATAGTGCCCTCTCCTGGTTAAGACAACCAAACCATCCTTTGGACCAACCTTTAGATTTTTCTGATATCAGAGAACAACTTGGAGCCACTAACCTCACTATAAACCCTACAGATCCAATCCTCACTCCTGAAGCAGGAGGATCCGGTATACCACCCTCACCACCTCCATCATCTCCTTCTTTTTCTAGAGAAGACTCTTCTGACGAAGGCAGTTCCTCATCCTAGCCTTCGACACCGCCCACACCAATGGCCAACCAGAACAATCCTTCCAGACCTTGGCTCGACCAAGATGTTGTAGCTGTACTTAGGGCTCATCATCCCTTACCCAAACATCTGGAGAAGTGGCTTCCCAAGTTCGACCCTGACTCTAAACAGAGCGTCGAAGATCACATTAAAAAGTTTATGTTAGCCATTAGACTCCGTAATGTCGAGCACGAAGACGTAGTCTGTAGGTTGTTCCCCTATACCTTCGAGGGCAATGCATCTACTTGGTACTTTGCCCAGCAGCCCCATACCATCATGTCATGGTAGAAGTTTGAATACTACTTCCTTGAGAAGTTTGGGGAAGATAAGTCCCCTGAAGTTATAGTCATGGAGCTTTCTAGTCTAAGAATGAATCCCAAAGAGAAAATCAAAGACTTTAACCAAAGATTCTTAACACTAAA
The DNA here is from genome assembly GCA_009831015.1 of Picea engelmannii. Classification (NCBI taxonomy): domain Eukaryota; kingdom Viridiplantae; phylum Streptophyta; class Pinopsida; order Pinales; family Pinaceae; genus Picea; species Picea engelmannii. Next base: position 80,401 of record ML810675.1, read on the forward strand.
AAACCGAATCCCTATAGATTTGATGCCTGCTGAGAATCTAATCATAGCATATTATACCAAAGCCCTACATCAAAGTATAGCTATTTGGGTAAAACGATCTAAGAAAGCCACGTTGTTAGAGGCCTTCGAAGAGGCCAGTCAGATTGAGAAAGACATCCTTAGCTTAAAAGACACTACTAGCAACAAAACAAAGACTAGTTCATCTTCCAAAAAGAAAATCAAAATCTTCCCTAAACCCGCTCAAAATAAAACACAACCTGAAAGCTCAGATTTAGAAAACTTAACAAAAGTTGTTCAAAAACTGTCAAATCAAGTTATAGATTTGAAAAGGTTGGCCGAAGAAGCTTCTTCGAGCAATGGGCCTTACAAACCCCCATCTAGTAAGCCTTTTCCCAACCGACCTAATACAAATACCGAGGGCCTAAATCTAGAAAGCCTACAATTCGCACTTCAAACAATTCTAGAAGCCCAAGACAACTTGATGCCCCCTGAGCCCCCTGAAGAAGTAGCTGAACAAGAGACAGTTGAAGAAGATCAATCTTCTCTGAACATCTTTAGACACTTCTCGGACAAAAATTTTCAAGCTAATTTCGAGACAGTTCATCCCTACAATACTAGGAGTAAGACAACAAACAAACCTTCTTCATAAAACACTACGAATTTGCCCCCAAAACAGTCTAAATCAGCCGAGACTAAACAGAGTCATGTAAACCCCAACTTAGATTATGATTTAGTTGAATATCTAAAAAAGTTAAGGGTTAACATTTATGTTTATGAATTGTTAAAGTTTCTGTTTCTGCTGCAAAAAATGTTACAGAATATTGCGGAGAATAGCAAAAATGGTAATCCAAGCAGTAACAAGGTTGTGCAGAACAATCCAAAATTTCCCCAAAAGGATTCTGAGAAGAAAGACCTTCCTGTAAATAATGTAAATAATGTAGATAATGTAGATAAATTAGCTTTAGAGACTGCGAGTAAAAAGCCACAAGCATCCACCATTAGTACTCGCAGGAATGTACCTCTATTTTTGTTAACTTTTGAAATCTTTAATAGGAATGTGCACAATTGCATGGTAGATTCAGGAGCGTCTTTCAATGTAATGCCATGGTCTGTGTGTCAGAAGATTAATGTTGAAGTTGAACCATCCACCTTAAAGATCATCCAACTTTATTGAACTAATGTTAAGGTTATAGCCGAATTAAAGAATGTGCTTATAAGATTATCGTCTAACCCCAAATTTCATCAAATAATTGATATTATTGTTGTGGATATTCCAGAAGTTTATAGTTTGTTTTTAAGCAGAGACTGGTCAGAGCAACTACACGGCTATTTCGCAACAGACTGGTCTCACTTGTGGCTGCCTGAGAATGGAAAACCGAATAAAATCAAGGTAAATCGTGAACGTTACCTAAAGTTCACAGTGATAGATATAAAGGATCCCAATGAACCACTTACACCTTCTGCTGATTCTCCCGAAATACAAGGGATGGATACATTTTTCGGCAATTTCATGGCTGAGACTTCAACTATCACCAACCCAAAACAACAGTCCGAGATTGTAGAATATGTGCAGCCAACAACTTCTACACAGTGGTCTCATGCACCCGATAAAAATCAAATTTGGTCTCTTTACTTTGACGGGTCAAAGTCCAAGGAAGGATCTGGTGCAGGCTGCATCATTATTGATCCAGCAGGTAACAAAACCTTGATTTCATGTAGGCTAGAATTTGAATGTACTAATAACACAGCGGAATATGAGGCTTTATTGCAAGGCCTCAGAAAATCTTTAGATATGAACATTCAAAATCTGGCTATCTTTGGCGATTCAGAAATCGTGGTAATACAGGTAAGAGATTCTATCCACTGTCTGTCTCCGCATCTTAAAAGCTACCAATCCGAGGTATGGAATTTAATGAATAAGTTTTCTGCTTTCAATATAAATTCTATTCCTATATTGAATAACTCTGAAGCTGATCTATTAGCTAACGTAGCTTCCAAACTCTTTCCTACAGAAGGCTTGTCCCCAAATGCATTCTCCATCGAATTTTTGTTTAGGCCATCCGTCCCCGACAACATCACGAATTGGAGGGTCTTCGACGACGACCAACAAATCATTAGTTTCCTGCATATGGAAGAAACCTTCCAAGGCGCAGTGATCGACGAATGCACTCATGACGACAATCTGTGCGATTTCATGGTAATACCAGATCCTAAATCTTTTGAATCTTCATCAGACATGGTAAATTCTATTCCTGAATATGTAGTTAGATTAGAAACTTTTTACGATTTTCAAGACAAATTCAAAAAAACGGTCAACTGTAAAACAAATAGTTCCTCTTTATTATATGAAAAAATAAACTTGGGAACAGATGACAATCCACAGTGCATTAACTTAGGGGTGGGGTGTTCTGAAAAAGAGAAAGCCACGTTTATTAAATTATTTAAAGAATTCAAAGATTTTTTTGCATGGACGTATGACGACCTGAAAACCTTTGATCCTAACATCATAAAACATGTCATTCCTATGAAACCAAAAACTTTGTCGTTTCAACAAAAGTTAAGAAAAATACACCCTAAACTCGAACCGACCATTAAAAAAGAATTAAATAAACTCCTAAATGCTAAGATTATCTTCCCTGTTAGGCACACGCAATGGGTCTCCAATCTGGTCCCTGTCCGGAAGAAGAGTGGTGAAATCCAACTATGTGTCGATTTTTGGAACCTTAATCGAGCGTTTGATAAAGACAACTACCCTGTCTCGCCCATGGAACAGATCCTTCAACAGGTATTTGGTTCTGAAAGATTATCCTTATTGGATGGGTTTTCAGGATATAACCAACTCCTGAAGCTGGTGGGCATTTTGGTGGTTACACCACTGCCCATAAAGTTTTGAGAGCTGGTTATGATTGGCCCACACTTTTTAGAGATGCCCATGCCTTGTGTCGCAAGGGTATCATTTGTCAAAAAACATCTGGATGGTTGCAGAAACCCACCTTCCCTTTGCATCCTGTTTCAGTAGACTCTCCTTTTCAGCAGTGGGGTCTGGATATTATAGGTCCAATCAATCCGTCATCCTCAAAACAGCATAAGTTTATCATATAAACCACAGATTACGTCACAAGGTGGTCTGAAGCTGCCCCTTTAAAAGTTGTGAATACCAGCTAGGTAATTGCCTTTTTAAATTCGAATATTATTACTCGTTTTGGTATCCCGGACTGTTTAGTATTCGATAATGCTTCTTATTTTTCATCTCTTGAAATGAGCAAATTCGCTCTATAAAAAGGAATTAAATTAAAGTATTCTGCCAGCTACTACCCTCAGGGCAATGGATTGGCAGAATCAACAAATAAGAATTTGATTAAAATCATCAAGAGAACGGTATATGAGAATCACAAAAACTGGCATAATGCACTGTTAAACGCAATCTGGGCTAATAGGGTAACACCAAAGACTGTTGTAGGTAGCTCTCCCTTCTTTCTCGTCTATGGCAGAGGAGCAATTCTGCCACCACATATTCTTCTTCCCTCACTACAGCTTTCACAGAAAATACAAGAAGAAAACTGTCCCCCTTTGGAAAACCGAATTAATACTTTAATGAAACTAGAAGAGGTAAGGGCTCAAGCTAAACGTAAGTTAGATCAGCATCAACTAGTGGTCAAAAGTTGGTTTGATTCTAACTCTACCTCTGATAGGAACTTCGAAGTAGGTGACCTTGTCTTGAAATGGGACAAACCGCATGAGGGAAAGGGAGAGCATACCAAGTTTCAGAATTTATGGCTAGGACCGTTTTTAATTGCTGATAAGTTGGGCCCCAGCTCTTTCCGATTACAGAATCTAGAGGGACAACCAGACACCTATCCAGTGAATGTCCAAGCTCTGAAAAGATATTTCCCTTGATGACAACCCGGTGTATACTGTGTAAAAAAAATTCTTTTGTTTGCTTTTCTTTTGTTGTTTTGGTTTTGATTTCTGTAAATATCAGTTTTTGCTTTTTTGGAAATACACATACCTGATTTTTGGAACTGTTCAGACAAAGAAAACATAAAATTATTTCACTGTAATGACTGAAATTTTTTCTAAACATCAATTATATACTTCTGAAATTTACGTCGGTGTTGAGAAAAGACTGTTGTTTGAAATAAGTTAACTAATTTCGATCTGTGAGTAAAGCCTGTCATGATCATCCATTATCTTCTTACACTGTCCATGTTCCTTAAGGGAATGACTCAGAAGATGTCTCCCTACCTTAGAAGGTCAGTTTTGTAAACCAACCATCTCTGAATCTTAATGAAGGATAGTTTAAAAAATTCTTTCAAGGTCTGTAAAAAATATGTCAAAAATATCATAATTTTCAGTGTCACCCCACTCAATTATATATCTTTAAAAACCAAATAATATCATTAAAAGAGCTGTGGGAAGTGCTTGTAAACCCGTCGGGATGCTGAACAAGTCTGCTGGCAGCGGGTAAATGCATGCATGATGCCAAGACAACTTCGTCGGGGTACTGAACAGGCCTGCTAGCAGTGAAGCAATGTCGGGTATATGAAAATTCGTAAGTATGAAATATTTTGACCTTAAAATGTCCTTTATTTTGATCTGGGACTTCTTGGCAAGATACAGATATCAGAGTGGGTTAAATGGCAACCCTTCTGAGGCTATGGACGCCTGCTGACAGCAGTGGCTCTGTCAATAGTATTGGAGATTTTATCTTTAATATCGTGTCTCACTTGTCTCAAGGCTGTTATCAGTTTTCATCCTTTAAATACTCCTGGAATATTTGATTAATAATGATGTTTAAATAGTTTTCTGGTTGTTTTTGAGTTAGAATTTTTCTCATTATCATAATCTGAATCTCTTCTTTTGGCAGAGATAACTGCTTCTACCAGTGTGTCGCCATTGTTGGTAGCCATTTCACATTTTCATCCTATCTTTATAAGATGCCTGCACAAATGTTTTGGAACCCTTGATTCTCATCGCAATCTTTTGCTCATTCGCACACCTGCCTTTTGTTTTCGTTTTCACGACTGAAAGCGTGAAAACCTTGGTTCGTAGTCGTGTCAATAGCATTAAAATTGCCACTGGATTACTATGGTTACTCTTGTCTATGTGTTCTTTGCACTTCTAATTCAATAATGGTCACACAGTTGGCAAGACACCAAAACCTTTACTCATTTGGTTTTTTTGTGTTGATATGACTTCATTTTTATAAGATTGAGATGATATTATAATGATTGTCATTGAGTCCTTGATACATTGGTGGCTTGATGTTCTCTAGTCTTCATCAAATTCCTTGGCGCATTGGTTTCATGAAAACACATTGACATGGTGGTTATACCCTTGGTGCAATCATTTCATACAACACATACTTGTTATGATCGAACCCTTGGTGATGATTTCGAAATATTGTTTTGGTTTTAAATAACACTATTGCTTGTTCAAATATTTCGGGACGAATCATCATAGTTATCAATGGTTGTTTTATTGGCATTGATTTAGCATACACCAATGGTGATTTGAATCACCATATGTGCCGTCGATTGTACATTCGATATGAATTTTCTGCATGGACTGTTTCATTCCACCACCCTCGCACACTTAGGCATTAACGCCTGCCTTCTATCCCAGGTTACCTCCGTTGGTTTTGGGGAAATCCCTGAGCTTTCGATCCTGCGTATACCCTATCCAAACCCTTGTCCCTTTACCCGGCTCACTGCATGCTCTCTCCTATGGCACCTGTGGTGCGCATAGAACCTAATGGTAGCCAAGCACTCCTGCTATTTGACAATGCTCTTGAAGACTTGGGGAACAGTGGCTGGTTAAGTTTTATCCAGAGATTTGAGGGTTTCGACCTTTCGATCGCCCAACAGTTTTGCCTCACCTTCAATGGGTGCAGGGCTAAGGTCGGAGACATACAGGTCGAGCTAAATGAGGAATTTCTCATCTCATCTACAGGCTTACCAGCTACAGGGAAAAGGTGGTTTAAGAACTATAAAGTGGACGAGGTGCCATGGCGGCTCCTATTCACATTGAGGAAGATTGTTAGTTGTGATAGAGGTATGCCTATCACTGCCCTCAAGACTAGATGGCATGATATTTTAGCAATTGTTAAGCAATTCATGACCTGTGAAGGTCGTTATGGGTTGGTGTTCCTTTACCATCTTCACTTGCTAATGAATTTTATAGACTACCCTCTGAACATGCCACACTATCTCCTACGCAATATTTACAAAATGTCTAAACGATTTAAGTGTGAGAGGGGTGATAGCAGCCTTTTCCACCACTGCTTGATCAAAGTCTTTATCGTTCATCATTTGAATATTAGTGGTGACTGTTGGCAAGCCTTCTTATCAAGGAATGGCTTTGCCACTCCCGAGTGTGTTCAAATGGATAAAGTTGTGGTCAGTGAAACCCTGTCAAACCCTCGAATTGCCCCAACATTGACCTACCCGATACTATGGCCAACCCGTGTGCTAAAGACAAAGCTAATACCATCAAGAGGCCTATAAGGAAGAAAGGCAATGGTGATACTGGTGTCAACAGTAAGGTAAAGAAAAATGCACGATGGATATCAAGATGTGCTCAAAACAAGCCCAAGAAAGAGAGTGACCAGAAGCCGATTGTTTTGAGCAAGGACTCGGACTCTGAGATTGAACGTTTCCTAGCCGAGGAATACCCTTTCTCTCATTGCCTCTACTCTGTGGAATCCTATGACTATGTTTCCAACTTACCTCCGTGCCTCAAGAACAACCCTAACTTCCCGGGAATTAAGTTTCATAGTGAAACCCCTGGTAGCTTGAAGGAACCCTCGCCTGTAATTCCAAGGCCCGATCAACCATCGTGTACTCAATGTAACTCTTGGCTTGAACGTTATTACACCGATGTTCCCTGTTGCAATCTAAGATTAAATCATTAGAGGAACGAATTATTGTGTTGTCAAAAGAAAGAGACAGGCTACACGACAACGAGAAGAAACAAAAGACTACGGGTTCAATAGTCTTCAGAAATGTTGAGGAAGCTACGGCCTTTGTCAATTAAAAGTTATCCTGACCGAATTGTTTTCCTACATCCCAGGTATGTATTTCAACATCGATTTTGTTTATGAGTTGGTTTGCATTAGTATAACCGATTGGGTTTGTTTTCGATTAGTTTTGTTTGTTTGAATAGATTAAAAACATTTCTGTTTACTTCAAATTCCCAGGAATGATTTCATTTTTATTTGAATTAGTAAAGAAGATTTCGTCCTGTTTGCATTGAAGATTTGTTTGCTAAAATCGAATATAGCTATGTTCTGGATTAATACGATTTTATTTTTCTTGGATTGTGTCGGCTCTGAGATTAGTTCGATTCGGTTCTGTTTGGTTTGATTTTGAAACAATTTCTGTGTGTTTGAATTAGCATAGTCTTTTGTGTATGGGATGCATTAATATCAAAGATTGGTTTGATAAATACAATGTAATCTATTGATTCGAAAAAATAGCTCTGTTAGTTTTGGATTTAAAAATGATTTTGTTAAGCGTTGGATTAATATATTGAGTCTATATTAAATTTGTATAAAATATTGGTTTGTTATATCGAATTTAGTCCTGTTTTTATATGATTTGGTTGTTTTTGAATTATCAAGACGATTCTGTCTGCTTCAAATTGGTAATAAAAAGTTGTTTGACAGATCGTACATATCCCTGTTATCATTCGATTAGTTGAACACAATTTTTTCTGTTTCAAATTGGCATGAAAGTTTTGATTTGTTTTGATTTCAATTAGTAATTAAAGATTGGTTTAATAGGTCGAATATATTGATGTTATCTTTTGAATTGATTAAAAACGATTTTGTTTGCAAAATAAGACCAGCTACAGAATCGTGAGATTCTGTAGCTAGTCTTAAAATTTAGATTTTTGTTAATTTTACCAACAAAACATTATCTAAACTTGTCTATTCTTGTCCACCTACAGGTACCTACGAATTTCAATGGCAAATTGGACATGCTGTGCCAGTTTAGAACAAGCTTTTATGATGTTGTTTTTTTTTAGGTTGTTAGCTTAAGTCAGAAATACAGACTTGGAAGATTATTCACAGATTTTTTGTAAATTGTTTTTGATAATTCCCACAGGGATGTTTTACCCTGTGGCCTTTATATACTCATTAATTTTTGTAATGAACCCATGATCACTGTTGGGAGAACCAAGACTATGGATTTATGATGATACAAGCTCAAATGGAAGTGGATCTTTTGTAACAGCTTTAGCTTTCAATTTATCATACTTTCGTTCAGGTTTTGTGCATTTTAATTTGTCATCAAGTCATTGACTACTTTAGATATCAAGGCTTGTTACAGGTTAATGCATTGTGATTTAAATTATGTCCATGTCTTATGTATCTTAGTTTTAATACAACAATTACTTTGTTTCAATTTAATGAATAAAGGTTTATCTTCTTCGTTTATTGAACTGTTCTGTACAAATATTTGCACAGGGATTTATCTAACTGCGATGATTTGTAAATTATAAGATTGTTGTCGGGTTTTTTTATCTCTTGTTTGTCCTGTCATTCATATTCAAAGAGCATTGTTGCTTCCTGTTTACAAGAATCTTGTGGAGAATTTGGTGCGGGTTTCCTCCCACCGAACAACTTAATCAACTATTGTACACAGGACAAACCTGAAGCGTTACTTCAGGTCAGTTTGTTATTTGTTATTAAATAGTTAATAAATTAGAGAATTCTCAGTAGTTAGGTGGATACATAGTTCAGTTTTATAGTTAATATTCTTATTGATTAGCTTAGATAGATTTTATTTCTTTCGCATAAAAATCATAAAAATAAAAATAAAAACAGTTTTGTTGTCATTGGACAGTTCGCAAATGATTTTTGCAGGTTTTCAATTTAAAATCTGTAATCTGTAAATGTTGTACATATATAATTAAGATCTAATTATGTTGTTAGATGAACATTTAATTTCATAGAATTATTGTTGTATAACATTAGTAAGTAAATTGTATATATGCTTTAGATTTGTATATAGTTTGTTGTAGTTGCTTTTTTCACTTGGATTAGTTTCTTTAGCTTAATTTTTCTTTCGTTTTCCTAGGACTTAGATCGGCCAACGGAGTCGCTAAACCCGTCAGGGTGGATCATCCCAAACGGCTTGGGTTATTTAGACAACCCCGGGCTGGATCCACTTCTCCAGTTGACAAGCGTGCATGTCCACCCATCAACACAACCTTAATCAACAATCTCCCCCTTTGACATTGATGGTAACACTCTGATGCAACACTGAAATCATATCACTCATGCTCCCCATGAAACCATGCCTCTGTCCTCTGCATCTGATAAATATGATCCTCCTGGAACCATGCCTCTATCCTTTGCATATGCTAAATCTCTCCCCCTTTGTCATCAATGGCAAAGGTATCTTTCCATCCGGGGTTGCTTCCCCTAATAGACTGTCCTCTTATGGTGCTTCCTCGTGTACATATAAGACATATAAGATAAGCATTCAAAAAACATTCATTTTTTTATTAGAAATAACTCCAAGTATTTGGCGAAGATATCCAAAGGCTTCCCATGGAAGTGGTTTTGTAAAGATGTCTGCCACTTGTTCTTTTGTGCCCACATACTCAACTCTGATGTTATTTTCTGCAACCTGTTCCCATAGAAAGTGATACTTGATTGGAGTGTGCTTAGTCTTGGAGTGCATCAATGGGTTTTTTGAGATACTGATGGCACTTGTATTATCAAAATATATTGGAATGGGCTCATCATACTCAACCTGTATATCTGTCAAAGTTTGTTTCATCCAAAGAACATGTGTACAACATGTTGTTTCTGCAATATACTCTGCCTCGGCTGTATATAGAGATACTGATGATTGTTTCTTGCTTAGCCATGATACCAAACACTCACCTAAGTAGAACGCTACTCCACTGCTGCTTCGTCGGTCATCAATACAACCTGCCCAATCTGCATCTATGTAGGCCATAAGTGATAGATCTTTTCCTTTTGGATACCATAGTCCAAACTCTTATGTTCCTTTAAGATATTTGAAGATCCTCTTTACTACTAATACATGTGATTCCTTTGGTGCTGCTTGAAATTTTGTCACCTATCCAACTGCCTGCATTACATTTGGTCTGGATACTGTCACATATAGTAGGTTATCAATCATTGACCTATATTTCCTCTGATCTGTAGACTTTGAATCATCATCTTTGCTCAACTTACAACTGGTTTGCATGGGAGTGATAACTGGTTTAAAATCTTCCATTCTGAACCTCTTTAGCATTTCTCTGATATACCTGGATTGAGAAATAAAAATTCCTTGGTTGCTTTGATGTATCTGAATTCCCAGAAAGAAGGATATTTCTCCAAGTAACGACATTTCAAATTCACTCTGCATGTCTTTTGCAAATTTCTATCTTAACCTGTCATCATCACTACCAAAAATAATATCATCAACATAAACTTCAATTAATAAAATATTACCTTGACTTACCTTGATGTAGAGGTTGTTGTCTGC
>ML810675.1:110798-134983 GCA_009831015.1 Picea engelmannii
GGGTCCCCATGGTGGTTGGTCGATTGAGTCCTCCTGACCTGCATCTCCCGTAGAGGTCACGACTGACCCTGATCTGTAGTACCCGGTGGTATGGTATTGCGTAGTAGGTTCATGTCGGGCGGGTTATAGACACCTCTGGTAGCTTAGTATTTATGTCTGTGTGTAGATCCGGTGGAAGGTATCCAGTGCCGTATCAAGAGTCTCGGGCTGTTTAAAGGCACAGTTCCACTCTTGCGACACACTCTGAGCCGTATCAGTAGTCTCGGGCTGTTTAAAGGCACAGTTCCACTACTGTGACTCTATTGTTGGATTCCTTCATTCTCTGACAGTACTGTGCCTAACCCCTGGTGTCTTTTCTGCTTACAAGTTGCTAGTCGCACACCCTATGCCCAGGGGCATTTAATTCTGGTTGCCACTTTGAGATGTCGGTCGTCTTGAGTTGTTCATCTTCGTTGCGTCTCGTTGGTTCGAGTGGTGATGAAGGGTCGAGGGGGTAGTTCTTCTACACGCGCGCACACACTTTAAACAACGACACAAAAAAAAAAAAAAAATTGCACCTGTTGTCAGGGTAGTTGTCCTTAGCTAGGAAGGTTGTTACATTTTTCCTATCATCCCTAGCTCATCCGTCCTCACCTGGGAAGTCAACCAGGAGCCTAATCTATGGTCGTCGCTTCGGCATTAATAGACGTATGGATCTCAATGCCCTGCCTTTCTGTGTGAGGATGATGAGAAAATTAAGAACCTATTGGTTGTCTACCTCCGTTGTTGTCCTTAGATGATTGGATCCTTTCGGTTCTCTTACTGTTGTCTGCAATTTGTATAGGTATTCTAGCAATGATAAAATGAATTGATTCATGTCTGCATTTTGTATTTTTATTCTAGAAATGGAAAAACGAATTGATTCATGTCTTCATTTTGTATTGGTATTCTAGCAATGGAAAAACGAATTGATTCATGTCTGCATTTTTTATTTGTATTCTGGCAATGGAAAAACGAATTGATTCATGTTTGCATTTTGTATTGGTATTCTGGCGATGGAAAAACAAATTGATTCATGTTTTCATTTTTTATCGGTATTCAGGCAATGGAAAAATGAATTGATTCATGTTTTCATTTGGTATTGGTATCCTGGAAATGGAAAAACATTTTTTCTTTTAAATGTTGCCAGAGATTGTTGTTATAAATGCCCACATTTTTCTTTCAAATGAGACTAAGTTTGTTATTTTAAATGCCCACGGTTTGCAGTCAAAATCGTGTCTGTGTTCTTCTATTTTTTACCATGTTTTTGCTCGTTGAAGGTTGTCTGAAATGCTGATTGAATGCCCACGGTTGCAAATAAAATCGTGACTGTGTTTTTCTGCTTTCAAGACCACAAATTTCCCCACCCAGGATGACTGTGTTTGTTGTTTAAACTTACGTTTTTGCCAATTAAATTTATGATGCATCTCCCTGTTGAATGCCCGCGGTTTTTGACATTTAATAATGACTGATGTTGTTGTAGTTTACCATGGAATTGAGGTTAAAATGCTTGACGATTTTTTTGTTACACGCCCCCGAAATTTTTGTTGATAAAACTCTTGATTGTTTCGTTGCCTTAATGGACCACAACTTGCCTTGAATGTGGGACTAAATTTGCATTAATTACCCACGTTTTTTCCCTTAGAAACTTGACTGTATTGTTTTTTAAAATGCTCATGATTCTACCCTTAATCTAAGAACAAGATTGCATAGATTGCCCAATCTCTCCCTCAACCAATTATGTATTGATGTGTATTCCCAATCTTGGGCTCAACGGTTTAGTTATTGATGCGTAATCCTCGTAGATACTACTTTGTGTGGGGTTGAATGCGTCATAGTTATTTGTTGTCCTTTTTAAATTTAATCATTTATTCCTGAGTTGAATGTCTGGTAATTGATGGCCAAATTTTTATCACTACATTCATGCATGCCAGCCTGGAAGGAGGCAAGTCTATGCATTCTTTAAGGTTAATTAGCTTGCATTTTATTTATCTAATTCTGCATAGATGCCTTGTATTTATTAATGCAAATTAATTTTTATTCAAATATGTATTGTTGAGTTGAAGGCGTAGCATTTATGTATTCCTTGAAGCTAATTATGGGTTAGATTGTATTGGGTTGTACTTAAGGTTAATCAGATTCGCAAGTTGTTGACTAGTAGTCATTTAGGTGTGCTGAATTATTTATGTGTTAAAAGTTAAGTGAAATAGTTGTTGTCTAACTTGATAAATTAGACTCAAAGATTTAGATGGGCGTATATGTACTTAATTTATTTGATTTAGACTTGTCATTTTAGAGAAGATTGTTGAAATGACGCGAAATCAATGTTAATTAAATTGTAATTAATGATAGATTTCAATGCATATTTGCCTAATCGATTCGTAGTTGATGCTCTTTCGATTGAATTGGATGACTAAGGTGTTAGGTAGAATGGCCATTTGGATTTTGTTTAATTTATTTAATGTTAATCAAATGGTAAATTAGAGAGTAATTTAAAGGTTGGACTTGCTTAATTTAGAGGGTTAATCTTGTCAAACACTTGTAACAGTAGACCGGTTAGACTGGATGATTGGTGGGGGTCGGGGATGATGTCATGTGGGCTGGAATCACCCTTTGTATTCGTCCTTTGTGTCTCTTCAACCTTTGTGTGGGGTATGTATAGTCTCCCAGTCAGTATTCGGTTCCTATCTCATCAGAGTTTTCTTGAGTCTTGGTCCCTTTTGTTTTGCGCCGAGGTTATTGACGCATCTATCACCCAGGGAATGACATGATTCCTGATGAGGGGATCATGGCACACCCTGGGGATAGAGACGAATGAGATATTGGACGGAGTAGGTTATTTTTTGTGACAGCTGATGAGAGTACAAGTTTCTCTTGGCACAAGGGTCGAACGCCTTCAGGCATTAGATCTGCGCACCTTGAGGTTCTAGTATTTGTTCGTCTAGGTTGTGATGTCAGGATGGGGGTGTTGTCCCTTATCTTGTAGGCATGGTCGTGTTTACGTCGGAAGGGTATTCGTCCTCCTTGTTATTTTATGCATGTTTGCCAATTGTTTTGAGCTGGTGTATGGTGTCATAGTAACTTGTTTCCTGGACTGCGTGCTAGCATTCGTCGTCAGTGGTGTGGTCAAAATTTTGTCGTTGTTGCCTTCGTGCCCTTAATTCTTCAAACACATAATATATATATATATATATATATATATATATATATATATATATATATTTGGCTTCACCTGTGGCCTTATCGATGAGGATGTTACATATGGTATCAGAGCGCGTTCAACCCGTGACTAGGGATCTCTATGACTTTCGTTGATATGATTTGATTATAATGTTGCTAATTGATTTGACTTGTATGTGTGCAGGTAAACATGGTTAGAGGACACCACAGAGGCAGACAAAGGGGTGCTACGGGAGGAGGCGCGAAGCCTCCAGTAACATCCACACCTGAGGGATCTAACCCCCAGGGAGATGAATAGCTTTTCGGGCAGGAGCGGATAGCAATTGGTGATGTGGTCGAAATGATGAGATATTTTCAATGCATGTCTGAGGCACTGATCAGACATTTGGACACATATGAGGCTAGAGCGTCGACACCCACTGAGGGTCCACTGCGCATTCCAGTTAGTACTAGTAGAATCCACCGAGAGCTCGAGAAGGTCAAATTTCCCGAGTTCTTTGGTGCCCCAGACGGTGCAGTCGTTGAGGCATGGTTGGAGAATATGGTGATGTTCTTTTCACTTCATGATTATACCTCCAACATGAAGGTCCCCATGACGGTCTTCCAACTGAAAGGAAGTGCTCTTCTATGGTGGAAGATGCTCCTACCACAGTTGAACATGGTCATCGAAGATGCGTCATAGGAACTGTTCGAGGAACAGTTCCGAGAGAGATACCTATCAGAGGAATTCATTGAGCATCATCTCAACGAGTTCAAAACCTTGCGACAGGGTGGTCGTACGATGGCTGAGTATGAGTCCCGTTTTATGGATCTTCTCTGGTATGCTCTGCATCTTAACACTGAGAAACTTAAGGTCAACAGGTTCGTGCTTAGCCTTAATGACAACATACGTGCCAAGGTTAGGATTTTGATGCCTCAAACCTTCCATGATGTCGTCTAGAAGGCCCTCATAGCAGAGGAGGAGCTTATTAGTGGGGGTAAGACCAGGACTCCAACAAGACTAGCAGGGCAGGTGTCATCTGGTGCACAGCAGTATCAGACACTAGCCAGACACTAGCCAGGGTATTGTGGTTTCCAAAGGGGATGCACTTTCACTACACCTCAGCGACCGATGCCTCAACAGAAAACACCTTATTGGGGACCACAACATCAGCAACAGTGTCTCCGTAGCAGAAATAGTTTAGGCCTGTTCAACAGGCCGAACTAGGATTCCAGGACAGTGGGTCGTCATATTATACTTCAGGTACTAGGACTACTAGGTTGAAGAAGGGGTTTTGGATGTGTGGGGAGCCACACTACTAGCGCGACTGCCCTATGGAGAGGACTAGAGCATCCAGATCAATTGGACCCACTACCATGGGAGATACGGGCAAGGCCCATCGGATTCATGCAGCGGTGAATAACCACCAAGCAGAGCATCAGTCGACTGTGCTTGAGACGACATGTACCATCGTTGACCAGACCCTTAGTATTTTGATAGATTTCGGTGCTACCGAGAGTTCCATTTCTGGTGCAGCACTAAAAATGATTAAGGTAAATGCAGTCGAACAAGATGAGTTTAGCTTCGTAGAGATGGCCTCGGGAGCCCAAAAAAAGGTTGGAGGAAATGTTACAGGCTGTATCCTTAAGCTGGGAGAGTTTGTCACCAGGGCCAACCTGTATGTCACAATCTTATGAGCTTATGATGTCCTGATCAGTATGGACTGGTTGGAATCACATGAGTCGATACTCAACTGCAAGATGAAACGGTTGAGCTTGGTTGATGATGAGAGAAAGAGATGTGTGATTGTAGGCCGGAACCAAGGAGTTTCCCTAAGGTTCATCTCTTCCTTGTAGCTTTGGAAGAGCATGCGCAATGGGTGAAAGATTTATGTGATCCATGCGTTAAATGAGAAGGGAGTAGCGGAAGGTATACAACACCTTCTGGTGGTGAGAGAGTTTGCGGATGTATTTCTGGAGGAGTTACCTGGGATGCCACCAGAGAGGGAATTGGATTTTACCATAGACCTAAAATTGGGGACTGAACCGATAGAGAAAATGCCTTATCGGATGTCGACCCCGAAGTTACAGGAGTTGACAATGCAACTAAAGGAATTTCTAGACCTGGGACTGATACGTCCAAGTGTGTCACCGTCGAGTGCGCCTGTTGTTTTCATACGAAAGAAGGATGGGTCATGGAGGTTCTGCATTGACTACTGTCAATTGAAAAAGGCCATGATCAAGAATCAATATTCATTGTCGACGATTTGTGATCTGTTCGTTTAGATGAAGGGTGCGACGGTGTTCTCAAAGATTGATTTGCAATTAGGGTACCACCAGTTACAGATTAAGGAATATGACATCCCTAAGACTTCATTTAAGACGAATTTTGGACATTACAAGTTTACTATTTTACCATTTGGACTTAAAAACGCCCCAGGGGTATTTATGAGTTTGATGAACGACGTGTTCCGCGAGTACTTGGAAATGTTCTTCCAAGTATTCATTGATGATATTTTGATTTACTATTAGACGACAAAGGAGCATGACAAGCACTTTCTCTTGGTACTACAGTGTCTGCGAGATCACAAATTGTATGGGAATTTGTCCAAATGCTCATTTTATCAATCGAAGATGCACTACTTAGGGCATGTTATCTGCAGCGAAGGTATCATCATGGATCTAGCAAAGGTCGAGCATATTATGGAATGGCCTATGCCGACGAATGTCCCCGAAGTTTGTAGCTTCATGGGTTTAGAAGGATACTATCGATGGTTCATCGAGAGGTTTTCGAAGAGAGAAAATTCGATCACAGAATTGCAGAAGAAAAAAAAGAAATTTGTTTAGACTGAGAAATGCGCAGAAGCATTTCGAAGGCTCAAGGAGTTGTTGAAATCAGCACCTATACTAAATGTCCCTGACATGGACGCATACTTCTTGGTATGCACTGACACATCCAAGGAAGGCTTAAGAAAAGTCTTGATGCAAGATGGACGAGTGATCTCTTACATATCGATGAAAATGAGAAGGCATGAGGAGAACTACGTGATGCACAATTTGGAGTTGTTAGCCATCGTATATTCCTTGAAGGTTTGGAGACACTACCTTGTTGGACGAAAATTTGAACTAAGGACTGACCACTATGGAATAAAACACATCTTTACGTAAAGAAACCTGAATGCACGACAATGGCATTGGTCAAAATTGCTTAGCGAGTACGACTTCAAGATTACTTACATAAAATGAATAGTGAACCAAGTGGCAGATGCATTGAGTCAGAGACCATGCATCATTTCGTTGCTTCCTATTCAAACGAATATACATGAAAATATTCTAACTTTACAACATGACGATGACTGGTACAAAGTGGTCGAGGGTTTTATCGGAGAAAATGCAATGATGGTACCTAGATTTGAAGGATTTTCATTGTTAACGATGGTTTATTGAGGTTTAAAAATCGGATTTACATACTGTCGAACAACGAGTTGAGGATGTTGATACTAAGCGAGGTTCATAGATCCATCTACATGCCTCACACAGGAATCATGAAGATGAGGGAGGACATTAAACCCTTATTCTTCTAGAAGGGATTGAAGGCATACATAGTCACCTATGTGGCCAAATGTCTAGAATGTCAGTAGGTAAAGGCTGAACATAGACACCCAGTAGGATTATTACAACCACGCGTTTTTCTGGAATCGAAATGGGAGGTTATTTCGATGGATTTTATTGTTGGATTTCCATGGACGCCAAGGAGACATGACTCGATTTTCGTAGTAGTAGACACTCTGACAAAGAGTTCTCACTTTATTCCTATGCATATGATGTATTAGGCACCTGACATAGCTAGAGTTTTCATCAGTGAGATTGTGAGGTTGCATGGCATTTCTAAGAGGATTATATCCGATCGAGGATCGGTGTTTACTGGACGATTTTGGACAATTTTCCAAGAGGCCTTGGGAACCCAACTTAACTTTGGTACTACGTATCACCTGGAGACTGATGGGCAGATCGAACGAATGAACCAGACCTTGGAGGACATGTTGCGCATGTACGTGATGGATGAACAAAAGAGTTGGGAATAATTCTTACCACTAGTGGAATTCGCTTATAACAACAATTACCAAAGCACCATTAAGATGGTGCCTTTCAAGTTTCTTTACAAGAGACCATGTTAGACGCCTTTGAGTTGGGATCAGCTTGAGGATAGGGTCCTGGTGGGACCAGAAGCAATCCAAGATATGGAAGAGCAGATGAAAATGATAAGACAAAGGATTAAAGAAGTGTAGGATCGGCAGAAGAGTTATGCCAATGCGCACCATGTCGATCGTAGTTACGAGGTTGGCGATTGAGTCTTCTTACGGGTTAAACCGCATAAGATTTTGATCAAGCTTGGAAAGGGATCTAAAATATCTCCTAGGTTCATGGGACATTTTTATATTGTGGAGAGAAAGGGACCCTTGGCCCATCGAATAGCCTTGCCTGATTCTTTGAGGCGTATGTACGATGTTTTTCATGTATCTGTTTTGAGACATTATATTAGTGATCCTACACATGTTATTGACATGATTTCCTTGCAGGTATCGGATGAGGGGGCGCTCACAGATGAGAGGATGTGCATCTTGGATCATCACGTTTGACAGCTACGACATCGAACAATATATCAGGTCAACGTCCAATGGTACAACTATAGTCCGCACTCGGTGACCTGGGAGGATGCATATGATATGCGCCAGCAGTTTCCGGTTTTTTTTTATAGATTTAATTCTGATACTCTGATACACATTATTTCAGCACTTATACTGTGAAACTTTGGGATGAAGTTTATACCAAGAGCGGGTGTATGTAACATCCCGCTCTGGTACTTTGAGCGAACTTATTCTTTGAGGACACTCTCTCACAAGTGATCCAGATTATTATGCTATTAAAATATTTGATTTTCATTATGAGGCATTATGGGTTGATGAAATGTTGTTTTACTGCATTGACATAGACATGTGCTATTGACACGGTTTTATTGAGTTTGTAGGATTTTGGACCTCGAGGATGAAGAGGCATCGATGGAACCCCTTGGACTCCAGATTGAGTCGGGGAGTGTACCATTGGGGTTTGATTGTTTTAATCTGATATTAGTGCATTTGATTAGATGATATGATATGGATATATTATGACATGATTCGTTGATGATGCAGGTTGACAATAGTTTTCCGACCAGACTCACATGTGGAGTAAAGGGGTCACGCATGACTACCAGAGATGTTGAGGGAGAGGTGTGGACAACAGCCCTGCCACAGCCTACTAGCACTCCTACCGTGGCTTGAACTATAGGTTAACGTTTACCTATTTCAAGAGGACCCATGATGTCATGAGTGTGCACTGCGACAGTCACTCACGATAATTCTAAGGGGTGCGCAATAAGGTGGGGGCCTTCTTCCTTAGAGGCCCTTAGTCTCCCACAAGTTCACATGGAAGAGTATTGACTCCAGGGGTTTTTTATGTCTACCAAGTCAGTCAAGAGGCGAGTGGCACCCTTGGATCACATGGTGCATCCTGAAGCACACGTTGCGCAATAAAAATGCAAAGAGGTGAGTGGCACTCTTGGAGCACATAGTACGTCCTGAAGGGCACGTCGCTCAAGGGAAACAAATTAAGATGAGTGGCACCCTTGGAGCACCTAGTGCATCCTGAAGGTCACGTCGCATTTTTGATGATAAATGAATGAACCTAGACGACCTTAGGATGAATAACGTGTTAAGAATTTAAAAAAAAAAATTCCCTAATAAAATGTCGCCCAGTACAAAAATTTAAGGTCTAAGTCTAAATTATGCTAGTGGTAGAATTTTATCTATCTATATAATATACATACATACATACATATNATATATATATATATATATATATAACAACATAAATAATAATTATACTCTTCGTTAAATATTGTAATAATAAGGGGGTAAGCAATTTAAATGATTCATAAAAATATGTTAGGGTAAAATTAAAAAAAAAGGGGAAATAATTGTTTTATTATTTATGATAATTTAAAATTATTAACTAAAAAAGGAAAAAGGAAAAAGGGGGTTAATTTATACACCTGCCAATTTGAGTCCTAAATGAAAAGGGGAAAGAGGGAAATCTAAAATATATAGGAAACTAGGAAAAGAGGGAAACCGAAGGGAAAAATCAGAAAGTCAAACTTAGTAAGGTATCTACCATTAAGAACTTTCTAATTTAAAACTGAACTAGAAAATTGATAATGGGGAAAGTCATTAAAACATGTAAGAGAATTTGGGGACACCTAGGAGCGATTCTAGGAGTGACTCTAGGTGGGTGAGGGAAATAAGGGAATTTAATTAATTAAAGAAATTAATATGTGGAGGAATGAAGGGGATGTGTGACACTTGTACGGGGAGGAATTTTTAGGATTTATTTTTAAAAACTTAATTAAATGAGATTTTAGGAAAGTAAGGACTACGAAACTCTATATAATGAAGGGAGGAGATGGAGGAAATATCTCTTATGTTTGTGTAACGTATGCTACAAAAATATCTACTTGACTGAATTAGCTTGTGGGAGTTGGGATACCCAGCTCGGTGAGGAGTGGTAGACCGGCCTTGTGAGGTGAGATGAAAGCTATATGAATCTTTGGATAGTGTGTATGGCCCCTTTGTGGATCAGGGGGCTAAGGGGGAAGAAGAGTACCCCTAGCATTGGTTGGGAGGTACCGATGAAGTTTCGTTGGTCGGAAAGTAGCAGTTGCACGGAGCACGCAGGATGTCACTTAGAGCGGGCGATCAGGCAACAGTATGCTCTATTCATTTTTGTATGGTAGATTGTTGTAGGATTTTTGCTTGGATCTGCATGTTTAATGGAGTAAGTAAACTGATTATCTAGATTGATGATTGAATTTATTTCATAGCCTATCTCGATGATTGATTGACTCCTATGGAATTCATTTCCCTGCATGTCTTGACCTCCTTGTGGTGTTTGATTATGACCATTGTGGTGGTTTTTCCTATCATCCCTAGCTCATCAGTCCTTGCCTGGGAATTCGGCCAGGATCCTGATCTACGGTCATCGCTTCGACGCTAATAGATCTATGGATATCAACACCCTACCTTTCTGTGTGAGGATGATGAGAAAAGGATGAACCTATCAGTCATCTACCTCCGTTGTTGTCCTTGGATGATTGGATCCTTTCGGTTCTCTTACTGTTGTCTGTAATTTGTATTGGTATTATGGAAATGGAAAAATGAATTGATTCATGTCTGCATTTTTTATTGGTATTCTGGCAATGGAAAAATGAATTGATTCATGTCTTCATTTTGTATCGGTATTCTCGCAATGGAAAAACAAATTGATTCATGTCGGCATTTTGTATTGGTATTCTGACAATGGAAAAATGAATTGATTCATGTCTGCATTTTGTATTTGTATTCTGGCAATGGAAAAACGAATTGATTCATGTATGCATGTTGTATTGGTATTCGGGCAATGGAAAAACGAATTGATTCATGTTTGCATTTGGTATTGGTATCCTGGAAATGAAAAAACATTTTTTCTTTTAAATGCTTCCAGAGATTGTAGTTTTAAATGCCCACGTTTTGCTTTCAAATGATATTGAGTTTGTTTTTTTAAATTCCCACGGTTTGCAGTCAAAATCGTGCCTGTGTTCTTCTGTTTTTGACCACGTTTTTGCTCGTTGAAGGTTGGACGAAACGTTGATTGAATGCCCACAGTTACAGATAAAATCGTGATAGTGTTTTTCTTATTTCAAGACCATGAAATGCCCCACCCAGGATGACTACATTTGTTGTTTAAAGCTTACGTTTTTTCCAATTAAATTGATGTTGCGTCTCCCTGTTGAATGGCCACAGTTTTTGACATTTAATAATGACTGATTTTTTTGTATTTTACCATGGAATTGAGGTTAAAATGCTTGATGTTTTTTTCTGTTACACGCCCCCAAAAGTTTTGCTGATAAAACTATCGATTGTTTCATTTCCTTGATGGACCATGATTTGCCTTGAATGTGGGACTGAATTTGCATTAATTACCCATGTTTTTGCCCTTAGAAAGTTGATTGTATTGTTGTTTAAAATTCTCACAATTCTACCCTTAATCTGAGACCAAGATTGCACGGATTGCCCAATCTCTCGCTCGAACAATTATGTATTGATGCGTATTCCCAATCTCGGGCTCAATGGTTTAGTTATTGATGCATAATCCTCATAGATACTGCTCTGCGTGGGGTTGAATGCGTCATAGTTATTTGTTGTCCTTTGTAAATTTAATCATTTATTCCTAAGTTGAATGCTTGGTAATTGATGGAAAATTTTGTATCACTATAGTCATGTATGCCAGCGTGGAAGCAGGCGAGTCTATGCATTCTTTAAGGTTAAGTAGCTTGCATTTTATTTATCTAGTTCTACGTAAATGCCTTGTATTTATTAATGCAAATTAATTGTTATTCAAATATGTATTTTTGAGTTGAAGGCGTAGCATTTATGTATTCCTTAAAGCCATTTATGGGTTAGATTGTATTGGATTGTACTTAAGGTTAATCAAATTCGCAAGTTGCTGACTAGTAGTCATTTAGGCGTGCTAAATTATTTATGTGTTAAAAGTTAAGTGAAATAGTTGTTTTCTAACCTGGTAAATTAGACTCGAAGATTTAGATGGGCATATGTGTACTTAATTTATTTAATTTAGACTTGTCATTTTAGAGAAGATTGCCAAAATGACGTGAAATCAATGTTAATTAAATTGTAATTAATGATAGATTTCAATGCAGGTTTGCCTAATCGATTCGTAGTTGATGCTCTTTCGATTGAATTGAGTGACTGAGGTGTTAGGTAGAATGGACATTTGGATTTTGTTTAATTTATTTAATGTTAAACAAATGGTAAATTAGAGACTAATTTAAAGGTTGGACTTGCTTAATTTAAAGGTTGGACTTGCTTAATTTAGAGGGTTAAGTTAGACTGGGTGATTGGTGGGGGTCGGGGATGATGTCGTGTGGTCTGGCATCACCGCTTGTCTTCATCCTTTGTGTCAAACACTTGTAACAGTAGACCAGTTAGACTGGGTGATTGGTGGGGGTTGGGGATGATGTCATGTGGTCTGGAATCACCCCTTGTCTTCATCCTTTGTGTCTCTTCAACCTTTGTGTGGGGTAGGTATAGTCTCCCAGTCAGTATTCGGTTCCTAGCTCATCAGAGTTTTCTTGAGTCTTGGTCCCTTTTTTTTTGTGCCAAGGTTATTGACGCATCCATCATCCAAGGAACGACATGATTCATGATGAGGGGATCATGGTGTTCCCTAGGGATAGTGGCGAACGAGATCTTGGCCAGAGTAGGTTCTTTTGTGTGAGTGTTGATGAGCGTGCAAGTTTCTCTTAGCACAAGGGCCAAACGCCTTCAGGCGTTAGGTCCGTGAGCCTTGAGGTTCTAGTATTTGTTTGTCTAGTCCTTGATGTCGGGATGGGGGTGTTTTCCCTTAGCTTGTAGGTGTGGTCATGTTTGAGTCGGAAAGGTAGTCATCCTCTTTGTTATTTTGTGCATGTTTGCCAGTTGTCTTGAGCCGGTGTGTGGTGTCATAGTAACTTGTTTCTTGGACTGCGTGATAGAATTCATCATCAGTGGTGTGGTAAAAATTTTGCCATCATTTCCTTCATGCCCTTAATTCTTCAAACACACACACAAAAAAAAAAAAAAAATAATTGGCTTCGCCCGTGGCCTTATCGATGGGGATGTTACATTTCTGATATCTGCAATTTCCTTGGGTGTTCATCCTCCTGGACTTATTCAACAACATTATAGTAGTGAAATACCTCTTCAACTGTCGTAGTAACCCTAGGTGTACTATACATCGGGCCTTCTATTGAAAATATCTTATTCTTGATAACCTGCAAGGCTGAGTCAATCAATGGATTATTATTTTCAAATTGAATGTTACCTTCAATTTCCTAGTCAACTCTTCCCAATCTCCTATCCCTATGTGCATTTTGAGTTCTCTATAGTAATTATTCGGTATAGTTTCCAAAGTATGCACAAATAAATTCCTCCATTCTTGTTGAGGTATTGATCTCAACGTGATGGTAAACTTTGTAATATGGTCTACTAGAAAATTTAATCCATTATACTTTATCCTGATAGTTTCATTCTTTGTTTTGAATCTAACTTGTAATAACCTTTTTCACTGTTGCCAAATTCTTATTCCATCCTTGTGCATAGCCCACCATATCGCAAGGGTTTCTCTCAGCACAACATCTAAAACTAATAATCTTTGTTTATTTGACATTTGTAATTGAAATTCTCTTATAAAATAAACTACATCAGTTAGCCTATCATACCTTGGAGGTTTGACTATTTCAGTTCCAATCCATCATAATTTGTGGGTAATTCTAGAACATTTTCTTGTCGGTACTTCATGCAATATTTGTTTCCAATTATCCAAGGCTTATTTTGATTATGACCTACATGAGATGATACTTCTCGAACTAATTATTCCTTCAGTTTTAGGATTTACATAATCGTCCATATGCCTATTCATATTATACAAATTATCAATTTCTTTTCTCTTTGTTTCTTCTACAAAGCTTCATCCTTCAGTGGGGTTTAATGGCATAGTAAAATTCAATTATTCTACTTTGAATATAATCTATATTTTCTTTAGGTCAATGATAGTCTGATTATGAAATTCCCAATCAAGTCCCAAGAGTGTTGGATAAGGTGTAATGCCATATACTATTTCTAGCACTTAGAAGTTTGCTACACTGAGCACTCCATCAATTTTAAGACTTACTCGTATCAGCCTTCCGACTGGAATGATCTTATGTTGGTTCAATAGTCTTAGCTGGATAGGATACCAAATCACCTTTAGCTGGCCCATCATCTCCAAAGTCTATCCAAGGATAACATTCACATCAGACCCGATATCTGAAATTATATTTTCCATTTTGTAAGATCTTATTTGTGCCTTGAGTGGAAACTCCCTATTCATTATCTTCTTACTATGCACCTAGTTAAATTTTCTTTTTGCAACAGTTTTCTCTTTTTATTGGGAACAATGGTCAATCATTCCACGTAGACTACTCAACATAGATTAATCTTTAATTAATTCTAAACAAGTTCTTAAGAAACTTTTCAAAGTTCTTACCTTGTCAGCTTTATTTTCTGAATGGTCATAGCCCAGAGGCACATCAAACACCAATGGTCTATCCTATAATGTTGGTACAATCGAAGTTGATGTTATCCATTATACTTCCATCAATTCTTTTCTTTCTTTTCCGTAGGTCTCTTTTTTTTTCCTTCGATCGAATAATGGTAATGGTTTCTTGTTTTTCCCAGCTATTTCATCTTCTCTGGTTCTCATTCATTTGTGCGTAACTATTGTTATCTTAGGTCATTTTTTGCATGCCTCTGTTTCTATCATCTAAACATTTGCATTGCTCTTTTCTTGTCATTTTGTTATTAACGGTGGAAAATATTTCGTCACATGGTCTAGTTCTATGCAATACGTACATGTCGTGCATGTATTTGGGTGGTTTCATGATAAATGTAATACATAATAGGTCCTCTTCCTTGACCAAAGCCTCCTATTACACGACATTTGAAGCCTCATTTTACATGAAATCTGAAGCCTCCTCTTTCTCCTTGATTATAACCTCCTCTAGGAGTATTAAACTACGAGAATCCCCATTCAACTTCTTTGCCTTGGAATCTATAAGAATCTGTAGTGCACTCTCTCATCTGGTCAAATGAGCAACAATCCTTCTCTTCATGTCTGATGGACTTACAGAAATTGTAAAAAAAATTCCTAATGGATTCAGAGCTCCATTATTCAATTATTGTCAAAATATTGTACATTCATATTTATGATGACCCTCTATTCTATAGGTGATATAGCAGACTCCCTCATGCTCTTATTTCCCTTTCATAATTTCCTATAACTGAGTAGTTAGTGTGGCCAGTTGTAATTGAACTTGATTCATCCCTGTGTTATTCTCTCCTACAGGGGATTCTTCTGATTTTATGTCAATTTCAAGAGCTTTCGACTACGTTGCAATCTTATGTTGCATCAAAGGGAAACATATATGCCATAATAATCATGCAATAAACCACTCTATGTGTTGTTCATCCAGAATTTGGAATGTTAACTGATATTTCAATATAAACATTGGCCATAGTCCAATACTAATTAATTTACTATATGTTTGATCTCCTTTATCTATGTAATACACTGTGACTGAGACTTAGACTTCTAGAATTCTTTCAACAAGGCTTGTCTTACCTCTGCCAATGTTCCTGTCTAACCCGCAAATGTAGTATTATGATATTTCATATACCATAATATTGTGTGATCTCTGAAAGTAATTTCCAAATGTGCAATCTTCACAGCATCGTCCTCGATGTTCTTCACATTCCATATAATGTCACACATGAAAATATTTTTTTCTATATCTTCTTAACCGACCCCTTGAAAGAGAGGCATCCTTAGGGTGGTATCTAGCCCCACCATCATATTCTTTGTGGTATTCTTTCCTGGTACCAGTAACAGATTCTAACTCGAAGTATTACTTCCACTACTTTGGTTACTTTTACTACTATCTTTACTTACTTTCCTAACTACAATTGACAAAACTTTTGATATTACCTCAATTCTTCATGATGCACATGGGTTTGTGGGTTTGATGCAGAGTATAATATGAGTGGAATCCTCTTCTATTGGATTGAGTGAACATATATTTTATTTTATGCATGGACTCCCTTCGATATAGAATATTGCACCAGTGCCTCTTTCCTCGATCTCACTATGTTTCCCCTCTATCTCAGCCACAATCCTCTTCCTATTCAGTCTAAATATCTTACAAGTTCATAATACTTTTATTTATTCATTCATCACACACTCTTCTTCACTTGGCATCCTTAGCCCATCCACTTCTAATTCCTTATTTTCATCCCTCTCTTCTCTTAGATCATTCCCTTGTCAGCCCCAAGTTACCCTATGTGCACGAAGGTTCTTAGAAATCAAATTCCATTGTCATCAGTCCTTTGTCTCATAAAAACATATTAATCCACGTAGATATTAAATTTAGGTATCTTCTGTATGGTCCCTTGAAGAATTATCTTTCATCAACACTATACAACTGAGTACAATCTATGGAAAATTCAGTAACATAACCTCCCAACACACTATACAACCAATATTCAGCTACGTGTGATGTCTTATTCCTCATTGCATTAAATTTTCATATCAATTCAAGAGTCCAATTCCTCAAAAACGCAGTCTGATATCTTCCTATCTATTTAATAAATCTCTTGATCCACTCTACTAACACATTTAGGAAGTCAACAAGAAATTTTCATGCAAATCTGTAAAAACACACCTATGTAGACATTCTTCTATGTTGATCCATGGATTATTATTCTGGTCTACTGTAAAATCGATCTCCTTGTTTTTCCATCGTTCTCCAATCTCCTCCTAAGTGGGCCTCCATGTACCCCTCATTTGAATATCTTGGTCCCGAAAACAAAAAATTTTTTTCGTACGCAGTGGGAAGACTCGGGGTTAAACATTAATTCACAAACAAATCCTAAGATAATGGCCCTTTAGTAATAACCTGCAAGCAATTGAAGTCTCACTTGAGGTACCTATAGGGACTGTAGGAACCATGATTCCACAATCATGGGGGAATATGAGGCATTCATTATTTACTGTTTACTTAACATTTATTCATACATTATGTGTGCAAAACCATAACAACATAATAACCTATCTCATATATTCATTCAACATATGCATGGAACCATCAGATCATCTAACATATTTATATTAACCACTCATTGTATGTGTGCATTAGACATAAAAAAAAAACACATCACAATAACATACACATCATAACACAAGGACTTAATGTCGTTCACCCGAACTGGGATACATCCACAACGGTTGGTTTCTTATATTATTAATTCATATCCTTCCTTACAATGAGTATGCATTGTGCTCATACAATGATCTTCAACAAAAACCTAAACCTTCCCAAGTCATTCTATGTTGTAGTGCACACATACCTCTCGAGTGATATTCATCTCAACTCACTATTCATTTCTCAACACCCAACTCAACTAGGATATCACTCTCAAATGTTCACCACTACCTTCTACCCAAAACTTGTTACATATTTATAGTTTTACAATAGGACTTAGCCCATTACAATGTGGAAAATATGTCATAGAACTCCTAACTAGATTCTATCTTTTGCATGCCAACTGCTTAAAATACACTAACTATATTTCTCTCGTGTTTCTACTATGTTGATTTGTTGCATCATCCACTTCTGTGTGATTCCCAAAACTTACTGAAAATGGCCCACCCCAACAATGAGGTATAGGTAGAAGTGAATAATATCAATCCTCCTACCTTTGATGGTGAGCATAAGAAGGATGACGATGTAGAGACCTAGTTGTTGAACATCAACAAGTACTTCCAATTGCATAATTACTCTTCACAAGAAGAAGGGATAATTTCCATCTACCACCTTAAGGGAAAAGAATCAATGTGGTAGGATCAATTTATGAAAGTGAAACACATTGATGAGAAGAAGGTTACTTGGAGGGAGTTCAAAAGGTATTTTCAAAATAAATACTTAGCCAAATGTTACTATGATAAAAAAATGAAGGAGTTCTTTTAACTCAAGTTGGGGAGTATGACCATAGATGAGTATGAAAGGATATTATTAGAGCTACTGAAATATTTTTCTTTCATCAAGGATGAATAGGTTAAGATTCAAATTTACCTAAGTGTGATACCATGATTTATAAATGATAATAGACAATATGATGATCCAAAGACACTGGAGGAAACCATAAGGAGAGATAAATTCCTCTATAATCCGTATAGAGGAAGACCAATCTTCCAAAAATATTGGGAAGGCAAGAATAAAGGAAATATAGAGAAGAGGAAGAAAAGGATCAAGCCACCATTTTTCAGAAATAATTCTTAAGGACAACCAACTCCCAAGGATCCCAAAATGACAGAAATACCATATGTACAGGGATTTCCCTCATAATTTGGTGTACAACAAGTTGATACAGTTGAATACATGGGTAGAAATGTACCAAGGATCCATGCAGCCATGGATAAAAAGAAAGATCAAATTCAATCTTACATAATTGAAGTGGTAAGTGATATTCATGACCAACCCATTACTATTTTAATTTATTCAGGATCTAGTCATAGTTATCTAGATCCTAAGATGGTGGAAAGATTTCAATTTCCAAGAAGAAATATTGGGAAACATCGGTTGGTGAAACTAGCTACGGGAGATAAAATGAGAATTAATGAGATGGTTAGGTCATGTCCAATGGACATGAATGGGTTGACACCACTCCTGGTGACAACCCCCTTCCCTCCGTTGGGTTGGCACAACCTCCCGGTCTAGGATCGTTCAATTCGTCGAACTGAATGGTTCATTGGGCTCCTGATGGAACTGATTTCAACTTGACATAGGCCCTCTTTACTTCCTTGGTACCTGCGGACCCTCTCCTTTCACTTTCATCTCTTGTGCTAATGAAACTAGCTCTCAATGCTAAGCTCCTCCCTTTATGTGGCCACAGACTGTGACCGTGAGCCAACTCCCTTCTTGATCCCATTCTTCTGGACTTTCGCGAGTTTCTTTCTCCTTTATCCCCAATTTTTTAATTAACAAATACTTCGGGACCAGATCTATGTTCCTCGTTCCTCTCATGATCCACGGCTGTGATCGAATCATGATTTCAGAATTCATGAGTATTCTCCTCTCGCAAATCTGCTTCTTCTGATTGTGAATCAATGATGTAATGATCCTTTTCCATGTGCCCTTCCAGATCCAATGGTCTAGATTTGAAATCACTCTTCGCGACTTCGCTAAGATCGTTGTTTGCTTCCAGAAAACCTTTTGAATTTCCTCCTTCTGAACCTCTCGATATTCTTCCACCTGTCTCCTCCATGACGATGGATGATTTTTCCATATTTGGGACTTCAACAAGTCCTTGAATCCTTTGCACGCTTAGAACAATTTCTCACTCCGAGACTTAGATTGTTCTCAAAACTCCTTTCTGCACTCCTTGTAGAAATCTGTGCAACTCTCCTTCGACTTTGCTCGACTTGAAAACCTCCAAGGCTCCAAGTTCCTTTGTGAGTTTCTCATGCCCTCTTCGAAGTTTCTCACTCTACTTCCTGAGCTTGTAAGATGAAATTAGAACACCTTAGGCTCACTCTTTACGCTTGGCTCATTTCTTAGAAGCTTCTCCCTTGGCCTTAGAGAAAGGTTTAAGGCATCTCCTTTCCTTTTTCGACGCACTTCTTGCAAAGCCTTCCTTCACCAGAACGTTCAGCAATTATGGGACTCTCCAACACCTTCAACCGTGTTTCTCCTAGGTATGCTCACACTGACTCGATGCCCTCCTGGCATAGTGTTTCATAGTGTTCAGTAACTATGAGATGTTCTTTCTCTCACATGGTCTTTCTTTCCAAGGCACTTAACTACCTTGAAATTTCTCCCTGAGTCTGTGAATTAATCTGGTATTCCCTCCTGGAAACTTCTCTTATGACTCCACTAAGTTTAGACATGCACTCCTTGCGTCAGCTTATAGAGTTTCCTCTCTCTGTTGCACACTCCTTTCACTTAGGCTAGAGAACCAAACTTAACTCAACACACTCTTAAATATAAAACAATATCCTTGTCCCTGCAGATGATTTCTGACATTCATCCACAATTCACAAACATGTAAAAGACATTCATAACACAACATCCATTACACAAAAATATGGAAGAGGAAAAAATGAAATTTTATATTAATGGTGGAGTCTAGACTGCGACTGAGTCTAGGCTCTCATCGACTTCCAGTCTACCTACCCTCTGCTTCTTAACCTCTACTTTGCTTACAATAAAAATATTTATACAAGAGGGGATCTATGAGCTTCCCTTGCAATATACCTTAGTGGTGTCAAATCACCATTCAAAATGCCTATCGAAAGGGAAAATTACAATGATGGAAATCTGCTCCAAATCGGATGCGGATCCCTTTTGTTGCCAGCCTATTAATGGAAACCTTATCTACACATTATGCAAAAGAACGATTTGGATCTTCCATATTGTCTTTAATTAATGCCTGGATCATGCCCTGAATTATCGAGGCAAAATGAGAGGATGGCGCCTCTCCTTCCTTGAATGTGCACCACGCGTGTTAATTAGATGGCGCGTGCTGAGGTGGAGCAAGGCTCCTGTATCAACAAGGGAAGATTTGAACATCATGCCTTTGGGATCCTTTGATTACCTCATTGGTATGGATTGGTTGGATCATGATAATGTTGTACTAGACTATTGTAATAAGACATTTGCATTCTTGTATAAGGAAGGAAACTTGAGAATAGTTCAATGTATTCCAAGAGTTGTAACTATCAGAGAAGTTTCATCCTTATTGTTGAAGAAAAGCTTCAGGAACGGATGTCAAGTGTTTGCAACACATATGGAGGAGGCACCCTAGGAAAAATTTCCAAATATGGAAGACTGTGTAGTCCTAAAATATTTTGAATATGTATTTATCAAAAATTTTTGGCTACTATCCAAGAGAGATATCGATTTCTCTGTCAACATGATGCTTAGAGAGTCCGTAGTATCTAATACTCCTTATAGGATGAGTACACCAGAACTGAAGGAATTTCAAATGTAACTTGAATAGATTTTGAAGAAGGGTTATGTACACCCAAGTGTGTCACCTTTGGGTGACCCAGTATTATTTGTGAAAAATAAGGATGGTATATTGAAGCTTTACATTGACTTCAAGTAGTTGAAAAAGGTAACAGTGAAGAGAAAGTATCCTTTTCCAAGGATATATGACCTTTTTTACCAGCTGAAGGATGCAAATATATTTTCCAATATTGACCTCAGATCCAGATATTACCAGGTGAGAATAAAAAAGGAAGACATCAACAACACAACCTTTAGAATGAGGTATGTCCATTATAAGTTCACAGTGGTTTCATTTGGGTTATCAAATGCACTAGTTGTCTTTATGTGTTTAATGATTGGAATTTTCATAAATTACTTAGATAAGTTTGTCATTGTATTTTTGGATGACATACTTATTTACACTAAATATGAAGAACAACATGAGCAACACTTGAGGATGGTGCTACAAGTATTGAGGGAGCATCAACTTTACGTAAAGTTGAGCAAGTTCTCATTTTACCAAAGACACATTCATTACTTGGGAAATATCATTTCAAAGGAAGGGATAGTAGTGAATCTGGAAAATATAAGAGCCATTGAAGAATGTCCAACACCAAGAAATTTCTCTGAGTTGAGGTCCTTCATGGGACTTGCAGGGTATTATAGAATATTTATTGAAGGATTCTCAAATATTGCACACCCAATTGCATCCTTAAAAAAGAACGGTGTGATATTTGAATGGACTACTGATTGTGAAAGTATTTTTCAAAAACTGAAGAGTTTATTGACACGTGCACCAATACTAAGGATTGTTGATCCAAATGAATATTTCATTGTATGCATAGATTCTTGTAAATAAGGGCTTGGGGGAGTCCTTAGACATAATGGGCATGTGGTATGTAACAAATAAAGGAAATTAAAAGAACATTAAAGGAACTATGCTATTCATGACTTAGAATTGACATCCATAGTGCATGCCTTTAATAGGTGGAGGCACTATCTCATGGGTAAAATATTTGAGCTAAGAACAACCCATAGTGGTATGGAATATTTGTTTGGACAACCAACTTTAAATGTTAGACAAATCAGATGGTTGGAAATTCTCAGTGAGTATGAATTTGATATCAAGAATATCAAAGGTAAAGAGAACAAGGTGGTTGATGCAAACAACATGATATGCATGCTACAACAATTATCATGTATAAATCAGATTTGAAACACATAATTTTAGAGGCTGCAAAATTAGATCAACAATACATGGTAATAAAGGAAAATTTTCAGCAAGGTATTTTACAGTAGAAAATTGAAAACTATGAGTTGAGAGAGGATGGACTCCTCATTTACAAGGACAAAATTTATGTGCCAAATAATCAGGAGTTGAAAAATATCATATTAAAATAAATTCATAATGTGCCTTATGTTGGGAACCCAGGTTACCAAAATACAATTTCACTTGTGAAGACACAATGTTATTGGCCAGGCATGAAGAAATAGGTGCCTAATTATATATCCAATGTATGGAATGTCAAAAAGTTAAAGTTGAGCACATATACCCAGCCGGTTTGCTATATCCATTGCCCATTCCAGAATACAAATGTGAATTTTTAACAATGGAATTCATCACTAATTTTCCCAAGAATTCCAAACAACATGATTCCATCATGGTGGTGGTGGATAATCTTACTAAATCTACCCATTTTATTCCTATGAATTTCACTCACAAGGAAGCTAACATTGTTGATATTTATATGAGAAACATTTATAGGCTACATTGTGTGCCTATGGAACTTGTGTATGATAGAGATCCCAAATTCACATCAAATTTATGGAAGGGATTATTCAAAGGTTTTGTGAAAACTATGAATTTTAGCATATCCTATCACAAAGAATCATATGGGAAAGAATAGAGGGTTAATGAAGTGATTGAGGATATGCTAAGGATTTATTTGATGGACAAACCATCAAAATCGGAAGATTATCTACATATGGTTGAATATGCCTATAATAATGGGTATCATGCATATTTAAAGATGATCCCATTTGAGGCATTTTATGGTAGAAAGTGAAATGCACCAGTGAGATGGGACAACACATCCAAAAGAGTAGTGGTTGGGATAGATTTTCTTAGGGAAATGGAAGAAAAGATGGTGAAAATAAAGTATAACTTAAAGGCTTCCCAATATAGGAAGCAAATATATGTAGATAAAGGCAGAACTCACAGGGAATTTAAAGTGGTTGACCATGTGTTCTTGAAAGTGAAGGAAAAATGAAGTTCCCTGAAGTTGGGAAATTGTTCAAAGATGGTAGCATGTTATTGTGGGTCATTTGAAATCCTGTAGAGGATTGTTCTTGTTGCATACATTTTTTCACTACATGCATCATTGTGCATTGATAATGTATTTCATGTATCTTTTCTTAAAAAGTATGTACCTGATTCTAATCATGTCATTAATTGGAATGTGATTCAAGTGGATCTAGAGGGTGACTTTCAAGTGTAACTAGATTTCATATTGGACCAGGAGAAAAAACAAATCCGGAATCAAGGCATAGGGCTAGTAAAGGTCCAATGGACCCAATATGGTCCTAAGGATGCAACATTGGAGCACGAGGATGCTATTTTAGCAGAGTACCCACATCTTTTTGAATACTTATGAAGATTTGATTGTATATGTGTATAAAATGCACTAAGGAAAATGCATAAATAAGGNGGGGGGGGGGGGGAATGTAATACCCCTATTTTGAACCCTAATTGTAAATGTAAATGTAAATCTACATATAGTCTGTTGATTTATTGGCACCCAAGTTTTGGGTTTAGTTTTGGGTGAGTGCGCCAAGGTAGGAGTGTGCTCCCATTTCATAGTTTTGCGTGCACCTGAGTAAGTATGTGAGGATTTCCTTGAAGTGAACATCAAACCAATTTTTGTAGCTAGGATATGTTGGGGTCAGAGAGCCTTTCTATATATGTATTTTAAGGTTGAACTTCCTGTGAGCTTAATAGGATGGAGTGAATGTATTCTAAAAGGATAGTGAGACTATGTTTGTAAAATTTAATCACACTCAGATATTAATGAAAACATATCACTCATGCATACCAATCAGATGAAAAGATACGGGGGGATAAACTACACTATAAAGGGAAAGGGGACTAAAATTTTAGGAATATGGGTTAAGCCGAGGGGGATTAATCCCAAGGGAAATATTTTAATAATATTTCCAAAAGTATAATTTATGGGATATATATTTATCCTATTTTCCTATGCAATGGGAATGAGTCTCCAAGTGAAGCTAATCTAGT
>ML810676.1:7940-20439 GCA_009831015.1 Picea engelmannii
AGTCCTCTTTGCTCGCGAATCTGAAGACAAAAAACCCCCTGCCTACAGCGAACAGAGAGATGCCTCCCTCTATCATCGGCTCCCAACGATCAATCATCCATGCCTCCACCGATTTGGGGCTGGGCCATAACCCCGTGAACTTGTCGATGAGGGCCTTGCCTGCTAGAAGGAGGGCAAGCTTGCAAGGCTCCTCTGGTGATAGCTCCAGAGACGGGATCTCCTCCATCCTCTTAACAAATTTGGACGGGGGAGAAGGTTTGGGTTTGGGTCCTGCCGAGCGGACCAACGCTTTGAATGCTTCCAATCGGGCTTTTCCTCTGTCTCCATTCAGATCTGGGGCCATTGTAGCAGGCCGTCGACCTCCAGTAAGTACAGTCGCAGCAGGCCCTCATGCAAGTGTCGAATCGCGTCTCTGTATACCGCTGAAACACCGAACCGTAGTTGAGTCGCAGCTTTGGGTGTAGGGCGCCGAAATCGCGTCCTTCAGACCTTCAAATCACCGCCCGTGAACCAGATCCGTTGCTGGCAACAAGAACAAGAGGTGCGTCAAGCTAAGCCTGGCCGCCGAGGGCCGAGGCTGCCTGTGCGCGCGGCTAGGGTTCTCATCGTGCCTCCGACAATATTGAGATTTGCTCCAAGATGTTAGTCAACATATACAAGAACAATATTTCAATATACCCTAAAGTCATGTTATAGTTTGTACCATTATTTTTTTAATTACTAATGTTACATTATGTTTATTTAGAAATTTGATGCCTTATGTGGGCACTGATTGGAGAAGCAAGGGTGACTTGACTAAATTCCCCAATGGATTGGTCGCAAGAGGTTGCAACAAAATGATATAAAAATATTGTGTATGCCTCTACTACATGGACTCCACTTATTTGTTCTAAAGTTTTGCAATTGAATGCACTGGCAATACCTATCCCCTAGGACATATCGATGTTGAATGTGATGGGTGGTGGTTTAGCAATAGCAACAACTATGACAGGAGGCATGATAACTCTACCAAAGTTAGAGAACCCATGACCAAATCTCACACACTCAACAATGTCTTGAACAATGTGAGTGTGGGGTGAAGGGGAGTGTGGGAGAAGGAGGAGTAGCCCATAGATGTTTTGCAATGATAATCCTTGCACTTTCTTAGCTCCTCAACATTTGCCTCCCCTGCCACAAAGAAGAACAAGCAGCACCCTCATCTTGAGAGGCCTAATGTTTGAATCAAACCTCTTCAACCACACTCTCTGCTAACACGCACTTGAGTTACATGGCTTTTGATAGTCATCTTGAGAAACCCA
This sequence comes from Picea engelmannii, assembly GCA_009831015.1. NCBI lineage: Eukaryota > Viridiplantae > Streptophyta > Pinopsida > Pinales > Pinaceae > Picea > Picea engelmannii. The sequence goes on from ML810676.1 coordinate 9,239, forward strand.
CATGTGAAAAGTTGTCTCTGAGTCATTGAACCCCACACTCATATTAATGTTGTCTTTCTTATAGGAAATACTCAATCCCAAGTTGAGTTCTACATCTCCTAAGGTTTATGTTGGACTCTCGGGTTTGCAACCGATTAATATTGTTGTTATAACTAGCAGTAATGGTAGTAGTATACTCATGGATGTGAGAGGACAATAATACCTCTTATAGCTCAATGTAGTCATTCTTTGTTACCCCAATGTTGTGCTGAGACAATGAGCCTCCCAAACCCTCTTTGAATAATCAATGTGCCATGGTGTTCATTTGTACATGGATTTTGCCTGAGATTATGTACTTGTCTACACAAGTTCTGTTGGTAGTCAACATGTAAAAATTTCTCTTTGATTTTACTAACCATCTTCTTCCTAGTTTTAATCTTCTCTAATCCATTATCTACTTTGCCCTTCTGCAACATATCCCACCAAAGTTCAACATGTCCTTTCAACTTTGTAATGGCAAAACGAACATGATTGGGATCTTTAACATTCTCATACTCAAAGTATCTTTCGATCTTTAACATTCTCATACTCAAAGTATCTTGGGATCTTTAAGAGTTTCAACCCTCAAACTACCATCATAGCACAAAAATTCAACCCCTGCACTACCTTTGTTACTCAAGAAGGATATCAAACACACTATTGGGTCTCCTTCCTCAACATTTTGTTCAACTTCAATCTCTTCCTTGGATTTCGAATCTAGCTCAACTTCTCCATTTCTTATATTATTCTTCTTAATTCTTCGAGTTGTCTATTCCTCGCACCTCCTCATGTTGCTCCTGCTCTTCATGGTGGCATCCTTATGAGTTGTCTTGTAACCCTCACTTGGACCAACATTCATAGGCCTTACCTCTGGGCATTGTTGTCTCACAACTCAAGAACTGAACCTGCTCTGATACCACTTTATGTAGTAGAAAGACCCTGCATTAATTCTAACACCTACTGGACCATGCTTTGCCTTGAGAATGCACAACGATATTCTTTTCTTGAACATTTAACAAAAAATTCATTTACTTTTATTTTAAGACATAAATAGAAGAATTTGATTTCAACCACAAGAACACAAATAGACTATAAAACATTGCCTTTACCGTTTATTTCATAACTCCTATGTTTACAATGTGGTTAATAGATACATCCCCTCGTCGCCTGATATAGTCTTTTCTCGATCTCGTTCTCAGTGGTGATCTGGACCACTTCAATCAACCCTAGTGAATATTGATTCACTCCTTCACTAAAATGATCAACCCCTTTAGCTCCTTTCTTCTCCCTTTTTATCAACAATGCTTCTCTTGTCGATCTGTTTGCATCTGCTGAGGACATGAATAGTCATCATTGTTCGCTGCCCAGTCATTTCCCAATTTGAATTTTGTTCCCTCTTCTTTCACCAACAATTGTCACTTGGCATTTTATCTTCTTGAGATGCGTGGAGTGGAATTTTCCTGAGATTATGTACTTGTCTACACAAGTTTTGTTGGTAGTCAACAGGTAAAAATTTATCTTTGATTTTACTAACCATCTTCTTCCAAGTTTTAATCTTCTCTAATCTATTATCTACTTTGTCCTTTTGCAGCATATGCCACCAAAGTGCAGCATGTCCTTTCAACTTTGTAATGGCAAAATAAACATGATTGGGATCTTTAACATTCTCATACTAAAATTATCTTTCGATCTCTCATATCCAATCTATAAGAGTTTCAGCCCTCAAACTACCATCATAGCACAAAAATTCAACCCTTGCACTACCTTTGTTACTCAAGAAGGATATCAAACACACTATTGGATCTCCTTCCTCAACATTTTTTTCAACTTCAATCTCTTCCTCAGATTATGAATCTAACTCAACTTCTCCATTTCTTCTATTCTCCAATTCTTCTATTCTTCTTCTTAATTCTTTGAGTTGTCTATTCCTCGCACCTCCTCTTGTTGATCCTTCTCTTCATGGTGGAATCCTTACAAGTTGTCTTGCAACCCTCACTCGGACCAACATTCACAGGCCTTACCTCTAGGCATTGTTCTCTCACAACTCAGGAACTGAACCTGCTCTGATACCACTTGACGTGATAGCAAGACCCTGTAACAATTCTAACACCTACAGGACCATGCTCTGCCTTCAGAATGCACAATGAAATTTTTTTCTTGAACATTTAACAAAAAAATCATTTACTTTTATTTTAAGATAGAAATAAAAGAATTTGATTTCAATCACAAGAACAAAAACATGCTATAAATCCTTGCCTTGACCATTTATTTCAGAACTCCTATGTTTACAGTGTGGTTAATAGATACATACCCTCATTTCCTAATATACTCTTTTCTCGATCATGTTCTTTGTGGTGATCTCGACCACTTCAATCAACCCTAGTGAATATCGATTCACTCCTTCACTAAAATGATCAACCCCTTCAACTCCTTTCTTCTCCCTTTTTATCTGCAATGCTTCTCTTGTCGATTTGTTTCCATTCTCTAAGGAGATGAACAATCATGACTGTTTGCTTCCCAGTCGTTTCCCAATTTGATTTGTGTTCCCTCTTCTTTCACAAGTGATTGTCACTTGCCATTTTATCTTCTTGAGACGCAAGGAGTAGAATTTCAGTATATTCCCTGTAGCGTAGAGTTGCAACATATTACTTGTAGCGTGGAGTTGCAATTTATTTCTTGTAGCATGGAGTTGCAACATATTTCTTGTACTGTGGAGTTGCATCATAGGAGTCACAACATTGTCATTCATCATTTGGGCACAAGTCATAAGACTATTATTTGTAACAAGGAGTCGCAACATGAGCTGCAAAGTAGAGTTGCAACCATATTTATTCATCCTAATTGAACTTGAACATAGTTGAAATGTTTTTTTTGGGGTGATGCAGATTGCCCATAACCAATGATGCTTTTGCATCAACAAAGTTCCATGGTCAAAGCTCCTATCTATCAAGTGGAACTATTAACTTTTGATGAAATTCCTAACAGATTTGGGGAAGAATTTTGACCAAAGAAAGTTGAGTTTGGCCACTTATTAACTTACTCATATATAAATAATATAATATAATAAATTAATTAATAATATAAAAATTAATTAATTAATTAATTAATTAATTAAAAATATAAAGTAACTAAGTTAGTAACCGAGTTGAAAACTAATTTTTCAATATGATAATATGGTTTCCAAATCGGAAACCTCAAAACAAATTATTTTGTTGAAGTGAATACTATAGTATATCATTGGATTTTTAAGTCATAGTGGGAGAGATATGGAATTGATGGGCAATAGTGGTGGGTTTCATCCCATCAAAACAATAGTTTTAAAACTTTTTTTAAGGTTTAGGAGACCCCTTAGGGATCATGTTGCAACAAAAAAGGAGTGAGAACATACATATCTAAAGTTCCTTTATACTTTCTAGATAAGTATAACCTCCTTAATGAGTCAAACAATAGCTTAGGGAATCAATGTTTGATGAGTGGAAGCTTAACGAAAAATAAGGTAATTGCACATGATCATCTTCATAGACTAGTTTCCTCGTAGTGGAGTTTCATGCATGGTGGATAGTGAGATGAATCAAAAATGCCCATTCAAAAGAGGAGAAAGGCCCAAGGATCTTTTTCTTATCCCACTATTTACCTATGGGTGGTGGGTGTAGGCAATTCCTCCCTTAAAAATGATTAATCAAGCAATAGCTCAACTCAAAGGATCTCCAATTACTCTCATGAAGAATCTAGGAAAGCATATATATCTAATATGCAAGAAATCAATCAATATTAGATTCTATGGGCATCAAAATACACCACAACAAAGAATAAGGTAGAGGAAGAAAACATATTTCCAGGAGCAAAAGTCATCAATGTGTTCCATAGCTCAAAGAATGAGGTAGAGGAAGAAAACATATTTCAAGAAGCAAAAGTCATCAATGTTTTCCATAGCTCATTTGATATTTCCCAAACTGATTGTTCTACCTTCTACCTATAGTGAATGAAATAATAAAATTACCAAAATTATGATTGAAATTAACTTACTTCAATTAGAAGAGATACTCAATATGGAAATTAGTTAAATAATATATGAACTAATTATGAAAAATAAAATAAATAAATAAAATGTAACATGATATGTAATTACAACATATGTTTTAATATATGTTACAACATATATTGTAATTACATATGCTATAATATATGTTACAACATATATTGTAATTACATATGCTATAATATATGTTACAACATATATTGTAATTACATAATCTATAAAATATGTAAAACACATATCTTACAAACACAAACGTCAATCGAGCCTGCGACCTTGACTATCGACTAAGCTCGTGACCCTACTACTAACTGAGTGCACAGACCAATGAAAGAGATTGTTGGAAAGAAAGAGGGAGGAGGGTCTAAGACATAGACAAGGTGTGGATATCATCTGCACCATGTCAAAAGGAGTCATAGGAGAGGATTTGGAGCCCACCTTGACAACTATGGCTCCTAAAAGTGTAAGTAAATTATTGAGAAATTTAGTTTATGGTAAATTGTAGGGTTAGTTTTGGTGTTTATTAAAATAAGGGGTTTGGGAAAAGAAATGAGACTATCATGAAGGGTAAAATTCATATTTGTTATAAATTGAATAAATTATTGTAGCAGCCACCATGTGGAATAGGAGTCCTAAATAACTCAAGGACCAAATCAAATTGTGTTATTGTTTTCTACTCTAGACAATACCATACATATGGTTAAGCGATTGCAATTATATTAAGTTACGATTCATAATTAATGTTGCCATTGTTTTGAATAAGAGTAAACATTAATGTTGCTAATACAATATTAACCTTCATTAAACAACTAATTATCTAGCATGTATTTTAAATCCACTTTTAGAAATGCTCATTTGGTACACTTAAAACCAACAACTTAAATCTACATACAAAAACACTATTTGCAATTTGCTTGGTTTCTTCAAACAACATTAACCTTGGCCTTGATGTCTTTATATTTTGTTAGGATAACTATAACACACGTCATAAGTGCTCGAAATTGGTCTAGACACTCCTATTTACATTTATAAGAATGTCATCATCATAATTAACAAGATGAATAACATTATCTAAAATACATTTTTTCGCAAAATGATCCTCATTGTGGAAGTGTCTCCAACAATTGGCAAGAAATATCAAATCCTTCTCGAAATCCCACTTAGACTATCCTACACAATACATTGATACCACCTTTGTTAACTAAAACAAATTTGGATACTATAAAGGGATAAAAATAAAACAAAAAGACCAATTTGCAAGAAAGATCAAAGCCTTCTCGATATCCCACTTAGACTATCCTACACAATACATTGATACCACCTTTGTTAACTAAAACAAATTTGGATACTATAAAGGGATAAAAATAAAACAAAAAGACTTGTAACAACATGGAGAATTTCCTATGCGTCCATGAGAGTATAACTTTTTGTTTGTTTTTCAAAATTAGTATGACAACATAATGATAGTTTTCACTTCAAAATATATTGAAAATTACAAAAGTTATGAGCACACATATAATACTATAGTAAATATACATTAAATTTGGGATCATTTGGAGAAGGCCATCGTGTTTTTTTTTTTGTTTTTAAATCTCGACTTGTGATCACATATATACTAATGCCACATAGGTACTAATTTGACCAATAAATAACACTGTATAAGTGCTCCCTCCATTATTTGGTTTCTCCCCACTACTATTATAATGCAATGCCATGTGTTGTTAAGCTATAAGGTTCAAATATGTTTTGAGTGTGATTTTCGATTCGCGTGTGTGGGTGTATAAGGTACAAAGAAAATGTGGCTCCAGTTGAGTTTCAAAGAATCCCATGTGTGAAATGAAAAGGATTTCAGAAAATGATATTATATACTTAAATCCCTACATGCCAAACTTTCTATAAATATACTTTGAATATTATTTCACGTGTATATAGAAAATTAGTCATCACAACTGAGGAGTAGCTTTTTGCAAACAAGCAGCTAGGGAATGGTTTCCAAGAAGAAATAAGTTGAACCAAAGACACGGAATAGAGCCAAATGGACACAAGAAGTGGAGAGGAGTTTAAACAAGAGCACCGTTGAGACGAGGAGCAAGGGCCAGGTGGAATGTTTGGTAAGAACAAGAGGGTAGGTGAAATTTTGTTGTTGATGATTATTCTATTATTCTTGTTGGTTGTGGTAAAATTGAATGTCATAATGGTGTGATCATTAATGTGTTTCATGTCCTAGTTTGAGTACTATTTGTTGTTTGTACCCCAACTAACCCAACCTAGCAAGAAGGTATAATTTTTTCCAAATTGGTTTGTTGTGAAAGATATGCACATTACATTCATTGTTGTTGTTGAGGGTATTCTTAACCTAGGGACAAGTATAAGTTATGTGATTTTCCTATAAAATGTTTAGGGCCTACTGCAATCATAGCAAACATTGATGGCTGAAGCAAAATTTGGCATGAAAGACTTGGACAACTGAATTTTCAAGTATGAAGCTAATGGTAAAACATGGCATGGTTGCTCCTCCTTATGGTGTATACGAAGGGTTTGTGCTAGGAAAGCACCACTAAGCTGCATTTGAAAGAGGGAAGGCTTCAAGAGCAAAGACTTAGTTGGAACTTGTCCATAGTGACCTATGTATCTTGAACAAACCTTCACTAGCAGGTACAAGGTAGTTTTGACTTTCATTGAAATTTTTTCTAGGTATAATTGGGTATATTTCCTAAATAATAAGGATCATGTATTTGAAAAATTCAAGGAATTCAGGGCATTGGTTGAAAAGCAATGTGGTTAACCTATGAAATGTTAAAGACCAAACAATGGAGGAGAAAATGCGGGAAATACCTTTAAGCTACTTTCCATAATATGACATCTCTCGGTAGAGATCAATACCTTACACACCTCAACACAATAGTGTTGTTGAAAGGAAGAATCAAACCTTTGTTAAAGTGACATGATGTTTGCTTTAGGAAAAATGTATGCCAACTAGATTTTGGGTAGAAGCTATCTACAAATCAAACTCGATTCTATCAAAGTAGTATGAGCATGACTCCTCTTAAAAAATAGAATGGGAGAAAGACCTCAATTAAACATCTCAAAATGTTTGGATGCATAGTGTGAGATTATATTCCAAATGATAAGAGAAAGAAATTAGAGGTAAAGAGTCATGCTTGTATTATGACAGGCTACTCTCAGAAAGCAAAGATCTACAATTTGTTTGATATAGTCAAACAAAAATTTACTAGACAAAAGTTCCCCATTATGACCTTGTATGGATTCACTAAAAAAAATATGAGACATGAATGAATTTTCATAGAATCATGACAACAAAAGTGGGAACCATTTTATAATAAAATTTCCATAAAATCATGAAAACAAAGATGAGAACCATTGTGATTTCATTTTCATGGAATCATGACAACAAAAGCAATAACTACTATAAAGTGGTTCCCACTTTTATTCACATGATTCCATGGAAATTGAAATAAGTACAAACCACACACTACCATGTAAAAACAAAATAATAAGATAAGAAAACCAAAAACAACCAATAGAAAACAAAATTCTTTTAATTTCCACGATGACTCCAAAATAGAACCATCCCTCGTTAACACATATATCCAAACATATATAAACCTTGATGTTTGAAAAAATTGAAACCATATATCATGAACATGGATAAATATAGTTATACGGCCTTGAAGCAACATGGGATTATTCCCCGGGTATCACTGGTAAACACTATATAATAAACACTATTTTCCCTAATTGAACTTTGGAATACTCTCTCTCATGAAGGGTAGTTAGGGTTCATAAATTCTTTAGTGTGATGGCGATAAATACTTTTCACATTAAAGTCAATTAACTCAACAATCAAGAATGGGATGGAATCGACTATTAGCGACTTTTCACCGGTTGATTATTTTTCGTGGTTAGTTTTGATCTCAAGTTTATAATAACATGTAATATACATGATCTCAAGCATATACAACGTGAGTGGGTCTAATGGTTAAGAACATGTGTTTCCTCTTAAGAGGTTACAAGTTCAAATCTAGAGGGAGGTAGGGTATGTATACCTTCGTAGACTTTATCAATCAAATCATTGGATGGAGGAGGATCCCTTATCCCACAAACAAAAAGATTTCATACACCAATTTAATATGTTGACTTGACCGTGACCTTAAAAATAAATTATTTTTCATATTCTAATCTACTCGAATATTTCCACTCGAAGCCGTTACCTTTTTTCAATCCTTATCTTTTATCTTTTTCTATTTCTATTGGGCACTTTCTCGAACTTTATGGACTAAACAATGTACCATTAATGTTCGATTAATTTACTCATGGGTCACGAATTGACAAAACAAGGCTTTTCCCATACCAATTGGACGAATGGTTATATTTTACGTCATTACAATTGGACGAATGGTTATATTTTACGTCATTACAATTGGACGAATGGTTGGCATTGAATATATGTGGCAATATTTAAAAATATTCAAATATAAAATAGAGTTGTGGTCACATGAACATAGGGAATTGTTCATGGGTTGACATAAGTCGTTAAGAGAGAGAGAGAGGTTGACATGTTTGATAGGTGAGGGAAGGAAAGTTTTAACATCATGAGATTAAGCCATTATAACATTGGGACCATATGAATCCACTCTTCCATCTTCAAAATTGACTAACCATTAATCAATTATTATCTCACATCTATGTTTGAGGTATATAATGTTAAATTATTATAATTTGAGGTATATAATATTAAATTATTATATAATTTTTAATTTGGTGAAAACAAGGTGTTGGATAATGTTATTTCTCCCCTTTATTTATAATTATGATTATGCCATTAGATATAGAATATAATTATAAATGATATTTTTTTTCATAAATTGACGATGATACTACTGAAAAGGAATTATAAAAAATATTTTCATTCATAAATGGATGATGATACTAATTTGTTGAAAAGGAATTATAAAAAAATTATTTAAAAATATTTTCAATCATAAATTGATGATAATACTTCGTTGAAAAAAAAATTAATGTGTAGGATTTTGAATTTCTATTCAAAAAAATCATATTTCAATAACTGCAAAGGAAAAATCAATGACAAGAAATTCATAAGAAATTCAAAATGGAGGAAAAATCATTATTATAATTTTTTTAAAAGAATTTTAATTTTATATGTCAATTATTTCTAAGAAAAAAGTCAATCATATCACATAAAAAAAAATGTATATAATTAATGTAGAATATGATGATATATTTAGAGTATGTTTTATTAGATCTCATTTTCAAAATATTTGTCACACTACCAATTTTCTTAACTTCTCAACTCAACAAAAGTATGGTGATCTTGGAAAGCTTCTCTTAATGCTTTTCTAGCACATAAACAAAATTTTAAAGAATCACAAGTAACCACTTACCCTCTTAAGGTAGGATAGACCAATTTGATCTTAGTGGACGTTAATCATCATCATCATTAATAATTATTTATTTGAAAATTTTAATAACTTCCAAAATATTTATAATGAAAAAAAAAAAAATATAACAATTAAAAAATATTTAATTATAATAATTTTTGATATTTAATTTTTTTAATGATGTTTATATTTTAAAATATAGAATAATAACCACCACCACAACAACCACCTCTTTTATAAAACAAAATACATTTAATATTCCTATCTTCATTGGAGATTTGGGATAGAAGATCAATCCTTTATGGTAATTGGTAAGGTGATGTGGTGAAATGATATAATCTAAAAAATACTATTTTTAAAAATAATAATAAGAATGAAATTTTACAAAGGAATTTTACAAAAATATGTAAATTTTTTTTCTAATAATTATTTCTTTTGATTTTTTTTTTACAAAAACTGGGAAATTTTATTCATTAAAAATGGTGCGATCAAGGTTGTTAAGTACAAAAAGTGGGCTGGTATGAATAGCAAAAATCCAGCTCCATTACTCCAACTACTATCCAAGATTCCTTTCTACTCCTATAAGACTAAAGTTGGTTGAAACTATTACTACATTGCACTGAATATATCCGGTAGAAAACACCCAGAATATATACAAAATAATAATACATGATTATGTTGGATTTTGAGCCCTACTTCTTGTCACCATTGGTTGGGATACTTAATGGGTCTTTTTCTTCTTTCTGACTATTGTCTAACCAACATTTAGAGATAGAAGAGTCGACACAAGTCTTGCCATTCCCTCATTTCCTGGATCTGGAGGGTCTGATTTTTCTTATGCCTCAACTTCATCCGCCTCATCTACCCAACTTACCAATGCAATGGAGCTGGGGTGAACCTATGATTCTTTACTTAGATCTAGAGAAGCCGAATACACTTTTTCCTCGAGCTTCCGAGGAGTTTCTTCTTGCATTTCAGAATGCTCAGTAATATCTTATGTGACCTTCTTGTCCTCTATTTCGGATTTAGAGACTTCCAATGGAGGGTCTAGATTTTGAGAGTCTACGTCGAATGGAAACAATGGATCTCCTTTAGGCACCTCCTTGGGAGGGACCGCATCTGTAGAGTCTTCTTTGACAATAAGTTGATGATCAATGTGGGAGCCAACCCACCAAGTTGGTTTGTGATGCTTTCAATATTTCTTAGGACCCCTAGGGCAATGCGTTGCCAAGTGACCTGTACCAAAACAAGCTCGGCATCGAAAAACAATTTTTTCGTAATCCATCTTTTTGGTCCACAAATGATTATCCCTTGTCAAGTTTATTTCTATCGAGAACCCTCTGCTAAAATCCATTTCTACACAGATCCGAGCATAGGTGCAGATGCTATAGTTTTATGTTTCAGAGCTTCTATAATGAAACCTTCCCAAAGCATTACCGATGGCATGGAGAGAGGATAAGCCCCAAAAATGTAGGGGCAGATTTGGGAGCCTAACCCAAACAAGTGCCGAAAATAACGAATCCTTTGAAGGATCAAAAGAAGGAGACTAAGGCTTCATACATAATCCAGAACAACCCCAAAACCAGGGACTGAAACTAAAGATCAAATCTTTATCTTCTTGAAGATCAAACTCAACAATGAAAAACCCTTGAGCATAAGGGTGAATGAAAACATCACCTTTCAAAACTGGCAACTAAGATCTTGACATCCATTCATGAATATTAACA
>ML810676.1:48387-64112 GCA_009831015.1 Picea engelmannii
GAGTGAACCTTTGAAGTGTTTACTCCATTTCCCAATTAGATTTCTTCTACTAGTCGACCAAGGGATTTGAGGGATTAGCTCAGAGTAGACACTTTGCATCAGTTGTTTGGTAAAATTGAAAATTAGGAAAAGATGATCCGTGCTTTCATGATTTTGGTTACAAAGAGAACATCTGAATGGCCCCATATAACCTCTTTTATTCAGATTTTTGCCTGTTAAAATCTTGTTGTGAGCTAACTTCCAACCAAATATATTTATCTTTGGTAGACCATCTGGGTTCCAAATTTATTTCCAGATGGCATATTTTTCTGGCAAATCGTTTTCTTGGAGGAGATTTTTGTATCCCAACCTTACTGTGTACCCGAACTCTCCCCAACTTCTATTGTCCTTCTGATTAAGGTGAACAGGGGAAGAGCTAGAGACCGACAAAAGGAATTGATGTGCCTCATTGCTTAGGAAAGGGGGGACCTCTCCCAGGTTCCAGTTTTCCCAAGCGCCATTGCTCTTCAAATCAGAGATATCGAAGATAGTGGTTTTCCCCTTGGAGGTTAGCCAATGTCTAAGGGGGTCCAGAGTGGAGATGCATGAAAGTTTTCCCATGTTTGAGAAAAGATCATCCCAAATCTTAATTTCTTTTTCGTTTCCTAGACTCTAGCTGAGGTTAGCTTCCAAATGGGGGAACCTGATTGACTGAGGGTGACTGCTTCCAGACACCTCATTCTAATTTTTGACAGAGACCTGTGACAAATTACTTTTTTCCACCATTCTTTTTCTCCAGTAATTAAATACCATATTAATTTTGCCCCCAAGGCTATGTTGATCTTTTCCGGGTCCTAGATACCCAATCCCCCATTTTCTTTAGGGGCACAGACAATTGACCAGTTTACCATGTGGATCTTTTTCCCGTTGTCTTTGCCCCCTTGCCAAATAAATTTCTTGATTAGTTTGGCCATTTATTTTTTGATTCTCACCGGAGAGCGGAGGGCAGAGAATTGGAAAATTGGAAAGGAGGATAAGACAAACTTGATTAAGACCACCCTGCCAGCTGGGTTCAACCAGGTTTCACCCCAAATTTCGAATTGGTCCTTGAGCTTTTGAAGAATCACATGCCATGCCTCCCTGGGGAGGGATTTTATAATGATAGGAGTGCCAAGGTACTTGAAGTACTTCCAGTCAATCGAAAAGGAGAAATGTAGGATGTTTGTGATTCTAGCCATTGTACATGCTTTTGTGTTCCAAGCATGAATTTGGATTTTGTGCTTATTGATAAGACCCCCAGAGGCTATTTCATATTGGTCGAGGACTAGTTTGAATCTTCTAGCCATCATTTGTGAGGCTCCTCCTAGTATAAGAGTGTCATAATCGAACTGTGAATTGTTTAATCTTCTGACACCCTTTGCTATTTTTAGCCCTGGGATATTTACAATGGCTCTTTCATATTCCAGTCTTCTATTCAATGTTTCTGGCATAATAACATACAACATTGGAGAGAGTGGGAAGCCTTGGTGAAGTCCTCTTGTGGCTTGGAATAAAGGAGCTAGGCACCCATTAATCAAGGGAGCTATCCAAGGGGACGATATGCAAGCCCCGATCCAAGGGATAAAGGAGCGGTTGAAACCAAATATTTTTAAAACATCATATAGGAACTCGTGTTTTACTCGATTAAAGGCATTTTCCATATCTATTTTAATTATCATCCCTTTTTCTCTATTCATGACACTAGTGTTTATTTCCTCCCGCACTAGGATGATGTTGTCCCAAATTTGCCTATGTTCCACAAAGACCCCTTGGTTGGGAAGAATGAGTCGTGGGAGCATAAGCTTTAATCTATTTTCTATTATTTTTGTTAGGATTTTGTAGGAGACATTATAGAGAGAGATAGGACGAAAACAATCAAAAGAGTTTGCATTTTTTTCTTTGGGGATCAAGGCTAGAAAGGAGGTATTTGTAGCTCCTCCTAACTTGCAATAATTTTGGACATATCTAATCATACATAGAAGATCCTTTTTGATTATTTCCCAACATTCTCGATAAAAATGGAGAGTGAATTCGTCCAGCCCAAGGGCTTTGTCAAGATCAAATTGGTAGAAAACTGCTTTGAATTCCGCTTCTGTGACCACCTTGTTCAACTCTTGGTTATCCTCTTCCTTTATCATATGTAGGATATGCTCCACGAATTGTAAACTCTACTCTCCGTTTTCTACACCATCTTGGGTATAAATTTTTTTATAGTGGGAGGAGGCTTCCTCTTTCATCTTCTTGAAAGAATTGACTCTATCTCCTGAGGCTGTTTTTATTTCCTCCACTGTGTTTCTGTGTTGTATTGCTTTGGCCTGCTTATGAAAAAAGGAAGTATTTTTGTCACCTTCTTGAAGCCACAAGGCTCTAGACTTGAGTCTCCACTCCTTTTCTTCATTGTGGAGCACTTTCATGTAATTTTGAAAGTGCTCTTTCTCCCACACTAGATGTCTGTTTTGAATTTCATTGTTGTCCATTTCTTCCTGAATAACTTCTAGCTTCTTTTTATATCTTTCAACTTCTCTTCTTGTGTTGTGGAAAGAGACTTTAATCCAGTCCTTTATTACTTGTTTTGCCTTTTTTAGTTTTTGTTCCCAAATATACACAAGGGTTTCGTCCACAACCCTTTTTTAGTTTTTGTTCCCAAATATACACAAGGGTTTTGACCAGATCGAGGAGATTATGGGGAGGAAGTTCCGGGACTCCAACCAAATTGGGTTGAATTTGAAGGGGATGGGTCCCAAATTTTCTACTTTGTCGAAGGAGAGGGCTATTGGGCGATGATCTGAGATACCCCAAGGGACAATTTGGGACGAGATGTTGAGCGGGCGGAGGAGCATAGAGCTATGGATGAGAAATCGATAAAGTCTGGCAGCTATGTGTCCCACCCCTAGTATTTTATTGCTCCAGGTGTATTTCCCTTTAGAGGGCTGAACATTGAACAGATCCAATTCTGAAATTAGATCTTTCAGTGTTCCCTGAACGGGTCCCTTACTATAGTACCTCCTTTTTTTCCCCCTTGGTGTAAATTTGTGTTAAAATCTCCTGCTATGATGCAGTTATTTTGGGCTCCAAGATCTTTGATTTTCATTAAGGATTCCCATCAATCCCTTTTTTCCCAATAATTATTCGGCATATAAACATTACAGATAGGATACGTGATACATGATTGTAGATGCTTTAGTTTCACCAGCGACTAGTGTGTTGATTCTACTATTTGTTCTTCTCTAAAGAATTGGGTGTTCCATACAACGAAGAACCCTCCAAATGCTCCTCTAGAATTCAATGTTGTTCCACTGCTTGTTTTCCAAATTTGATTCATTTCTCGCAAGGCTTCAGTTCCCTGTAGTTTTGTCTCCTAAATTAGGAGGATGTGGGGATTTTCTGTTCTGATTAGTTTTCCCATTGCTTCTTTTTTTTCCCTCTATCCCAATCCTCTGCAATTCCAGGAGACTACCTTCATTAATTACTAGTGTGTTTTGTTTCCCCCCCTTTCATGGGATAAAATTGTCCTTTTGTTGTTGGGGATTCCCCCCCTTTCCCTTTTTTTTTAAGAATTTCTTCCAGCGTTGGTTGGGTACCTAAATCCTTATTTTGGTTAGTCATTTTTTCCCTTTTATTTTTATTGGTTTTCCTTCCTGCTTTCGTAGTTCTGGCACTCTTTAGGATTTCCATGTCTAGATCTTCCCCTGAGTCTTCCTGATTATCGTCATCCTGTGCATGGGGAGGATCTAGGGGCTGGGGATCGAGCTCTATTGGGGGCGAGGCAAGATCTGGATCCAGAGTTCGCTGATTCTCTTTTGTGTTTTGTTTTGAGTTGATCGTTTCTGCCTCTAGGTTTTCAAGAGGGTCGAATTTATTTTTTCTACTTTTTGCTTCATCATTGATTTGTATCGAGAATTTCCCCTTGCTTGGTGAGGGAGGCCTAGAGTTGTTTTTCCTTTCCTATTGTCGAGTTCCTGATTTATTCGTCACTTTCTTTCTTTTTTCTGGTTTCCATTGATTTGGAGCATTATGTTCAAAGTTCTCTTGGATAACCTTGGGGTAGTTTTTGGCAAAATGTCCATACTCATGACATGATTTACACTTAAAAGGGAGTTGTTTGTAGTCTACTGTTTGGATGTATGACCACCCATCGAGAGTGAGCTAGATTGCTTCTGGAAGTCCTTTCTCTAGGTCTACTTCTACACAAAGACGTGCGCAGGATTGCAGATCATCTCGTGGTTCAGGCCGATCGATGAACCTTCCCAGTGTATTTCCAATGTTTTTGATGGTTTCATTATTCCAACAATGGAGAGGTAAGAAAGGTAGCCTGAACCAAACTGGAACAACTGAGGGAATATCAATCTCAGTGCTGAAGTCTGGAGTCCATTTATTTAAATACATTCCTCCAGTGCCCATGAAGTATGGGCCTTCCTAAAAATTAAATCTCTATCTGCTTTGTTTTCAAAGAGGAAAACATAGAATCCCTTACCACATAATATTGTTGAGAGCTGCCCTTTTATTGTTTTCTTCCAGTTCTGCTCCAGCCATTGCGCCATTGCTTTTGGGGTAGGCTAGAGTCCCGTAAATTGTCCAATCAAACCATTTTAAGCTATTCTTAATGCGAAAGGTCACGAGGAAGGGAATGAACAAGGACTTTCAGGATCTCAGCCAACTTTTTTACGAAACGCGACTGCGGGTTTCCTTTTGAAGATTTCATGTAAGAGGAGAGAAAATCTTGGAACACTGCAAGATCGGGAGGCAGGGGAGGTTGAGGGGGATCACGATCCCCCGAGCCAGAGGCCATGGTGGGGGCAGCCGATGACAAAAACCCTAGAAGTAGTCAGGGGTATCTTGAGGCAGCCGTGTGAGGGAAAATTTTAAAGCGCAAAACTAACATATTCTATTATTATTAAGTATACTTTTTAATAAAAAAATTGATAATTTTTAGTTAATATTGATAAGACTTTAAATAAATCATTTTGAATATTTCTACGGAATGTTACCCTTTTCTTTCCATGTTTATCTTTTTCCAATACTCTAGTGCCAAGCAAGTTGCACTCTTTCTCCAACTTTATTGACTAAATAATTTATTTCAATATTTATCTGTTTCAAGACTCTAGTTCCAATCACGTTGCACTCTTTCTCCAACTTTATTAAGTAAACAATGTATAATTAGTGTTCAAATAATCACTAATTTAATTATTGTTGATGGATTGACATGAAGAAAATATAAGGAAGAGTCCTCACATAGAATTGTGTTATTATTATTGGATGAATGGTTGAATTTGTTGTCATTATTATTAGACAAATTTGAATTTAAGACAATAGTTAAAATATGAATTCAAAGTTAAAATTGAGTTGTGGTCACATGAACATATGGAATGGGTCGACATAAGTCATTGTAAGAATACTAATAAAAGAGATCGAGACTCTAGTTATCCTTTTCTTTACATGTTTATCTTTTTCCAAGACTCTAGTTCCAAGCAAGTTTCACTCTTTCTCCAACTTTATTGACTAAATAATTTATTTCAATATTTATCTTTTTCAAGACTCTAGTTCCAAGCAAGTTGCACTCTTTCTCAAACTTTTTCAAGACTCTAGTTCCAATCAAGTTGCACTCTTTCTCCAACTTTATTAAGTAAACAATGTATAATTAGTGTTCAAATAATCACTAATTTAATTATTGTTGATGGATTGACATGAAGAAAATATAAGGAAGAGTCATCACATAGCATTGTGTTATTATTATTGGATGAATGGTTGAATTTGATGTTATTATTATTAGACAAATTTGACTTAAAAAAAATAGTTAAAATAGGAATTCAAAGATAAAATTGAGTTGTGGTCACATGAACATATGGAATGGGTCGACATAAGTCATTGTAAGAATACTAGTAAAAGAGATCGAGACTTTGACATATTTGGTAGGTAAGGGAAGGAAATCTTTAACATCATAAGTTTAAGCCAATATAATATGGGACCTTGTGACACTACTCTACAATCCTCAAAATTGACTAACCATTAATCAATTTTTTAGTCATATAAGTTTAATACTTTGTTGGCACTAAACATTAGATCCAAGGTTCAACACGTGGGCCAACGATAGAATTCATTAGTATCAACATTTTTAATACCCTAGAAATCATAAGGGGTCACCCAAGACACTAGTGAACATTAAAAAGGAAGATCTAAGTGATAAAGAAACCATACATGAATCATAAACATAAATTAAACCTTCACATATCACTCATCATCCATAAAAAAACAAAATGCAGAAAAGATTATATGCATAAATAACAATGCATAGAAGTTTTAAGGGAGAACCAACACATAATCCATTCCATTTTATTCTAAGAGAGATATTATATACAATTCTCCTGATCACTCCTTATCAACATCCAACATCTATCTTTACAATAGAAACAACCACAATAAACTAGAAGTTAGTAATCCAAACTCTTCCCTCTCTACCCCTATGTATACATCTCAAGTTAGTTACAAAGAGACACAACTGTTACAAAACTCATTTCTTGAAGGTGTGCAAGAAACCCCATGCACAATGTACAGGTAGCCTACACGGTTCATCACTATGCATAGAAAACCTATGGAACACACACTTCAACTTCACTTATAAGTCCTAAAATTGGAAAATAGGGTGCCAACAAGCCCCAATGCAAAGCCTTGTAACATCCTTGGGACAACTAAGGTTAATACTGCAAAATAAGGTCCAAGGATGAAAGTTTTTGTTTCATCTACTTGCTCAAGTTAGTGAATTTATTAGCCACTGTACTACAAAAGGAGTGGATATTCTAAGTATGTTGTTGGTACTTTAAAACTACTTCCCAAGTGACTTGTATAAGGAGGGGCTTTAACTTCTCAACTTTTTAAACTACATTCACTATAAGGTCTTGGAATCAAGCAAATATGCATACTCTTTTAAGCAATTTCCTAAAAATGTGTCACTTTTCCAGTTAATTGTTGCTTCTTAGTGCAGGATATTGTTATCAATTTGGATAAATTTGTTATTTCTACCATAGTAGTTATGCATGCACTGAGTGGTAGGTCTTTCAAAATTCTCTACTTTAAACCACCTAAGTTTCAATAACTTTCATATTATTTTCCTTTTCTTGAACCTAAGGTAGATTCTACAAATTGCTCCATAGATGAATACTAGAATCCACCAAACTCGAGATCTTGGCCATGCCATTCTTTACTTTTTGAAATGTCTCCTCAACTTCATTCAAATTTTTATTTAACGCCTTTTGCTCTTGGGTTGGCACTTTATAAAGGTTTTCCTCTAATTCCTTATTTCTCATAGACAAAGTGTAATAAGCTTATTTGATCTTGGTAAATTTATCTTGATTATTGGTAGGCGAGTTGGTTTTGAAGGCGTTACTGCAACATCAACATATAATTCATATAATTCTCTTATATGCACTACCAAGGGCCTGGTGCCGATCAACAAGATCCTTCATCATCACATCAATCTATTCATGAAGGTCTATTGGAGGGATAATAGATAGGTCTATATTAGACTCAGTGAGCCACTGAGAGAACTCTCCTAAGATTGGAGCCTAGTACATGGTAAGGGCCAAGGGGTTAAGTTTTATGATTCTTTTCACGAGCCTTGGTCCTTGGCATATTCCTCTTTTAGGAATTGGTGTTAAAATGGTGCATCGAGTTTGTGTATATTTTCACAATAATGATGGTTCTTCGTCCAAACAATCTCTTGATGATAAAACTATACATAACCTACAATTGATGTCAAGTATATTGATGGATCACTTGATGAATTTCTTGGTGGGAATCCAAATTGTCGACTATATTTTGTACTTTATTTGGTAGATGGGTCTTCGTGGCCATCTATTTGACATCTTTCTTATACTTTAAAATAATATCAACATTACTTTCTTCTTTGGCCTTGGGTATCTCTGTAGTTTTTGACTTCAATAGCTTTCTTTGAACTAGTATCTTATGCTTTCTAGATGTAAGTGATGTCTCTTGAGGTAGTGAGCTAGTTTGGGGATGTGTGTTGGATTCTTTTCCTTTGATGGATTCCATCTTTTGCTATGAGGCTACAACATAATATAGGTCCTCCATGTGTGGAGGAGTCATGCTATTCGTCCTCTTAGTTCTCTTTTTCTGAACTAAACTTGTCTTTCTCTCAGCTTCTTCCTCTTCCTTGCACTAATGCTCCTCTTCTTCTTTTTCCCTCTATCTTTTCTATTGGCTAAGGCATGAGGATTCTTGAAATATTATAGGCTTGATCTGATAAGGTGGTGATGACAATGTTGATTATTTACTTTTATCTTTCTTCTTCTTTGTTGTAGGGTCTTTAACTTAATAATTTCCACCTCAATATCCTGTTTGGGGCTCAACTCACTGTAACAAGGAAAACACCTTCTAGCAGAGGTTTTTAGTGTGGAAATTTTTTCAACAAAACCTCCACCACAACCTCCTCTATTGACTGTGGAGGTTTTAACAAATGTTCCATATATCTAAAAATATTTGGCGGGAAAAGTTTGTAGTAGAGGTTTTTTTTTTTCGGTGTTATTCTTGTCAAAATGCATTGGTGCGGTATTGAAAAACACGCACAGGTGTCTTAATATAATACAAACAAACTGGGGAGTTTATATATAATACAAACACCCGAGTGCGTTAATATAATAAAAAATGCCTCAATGCATTTATAACTATTGCGCACCGGTTTCACCTTTTTCGTCGTATGCAGAGCCCCGATGCTCTTATAATTTCTATGCACCAGTGCTACCTTGTTAGAGTACAAAGCCTTGGTGCGTTTTAGGTTTTGTACGCCTCAATGTGTTTAAGTTATAGTCAGCACTGGTGTGATCAAGTTATCATGAGACCTGATGTGTTTAATACAACGTGTGCCTCAATGCTTGTATAATTAGTTCATACCGGTGTCTGTTTTACAATGTGCATCGAAGGGTAGTGAAATTTCGAATATTCAAGGTGATATGTCGACGCCATTATTTTTATTATGCACCGATGCATATATTATAGTAAATGCACTGATGCATAAATAATATTTAGAACCTTGGTGCATATAATAAACTTAATTCACATGTACATAAATTATTTTTAGTGCCCCGATGTATATTTTAAACATGAGCATCGTACAATTTTGAAATGATAATTATTATTGTACGTTATATCATTTACATAATGGTGTGTATTCTCAATAGGTTGTACCGGTGCATTATTATAATTAATGTGCACCAGTGCATATGACTCCTCAAAATGCACCACTTTCTATATTATGGCATGCACCATCTAGTGAGTTCAAAAGACTACAGTGCACTGATATGTCTATATTTTAATTCTTTGTTTTTTACAAATTTTCAATTAATCATATTTCAAAATCAATATTTTTTTTATTATTTTGTTATTGCATTTCGATATAATGATTGCATTAATGCGTTATCCAACCAGTTACACCTTTGTTATTTGTAACAATGTAAATCATCCACATATTAATTATTCAGGAACACAACATTTTACAACATTCGACAATGCAATAAAATAAGAAACACATTTTGTTATATATGAATAAGAGACCCATTGTCATACAAAAAGGGACAATGTAAAGGTACACAATAAAAAAATTGCAACCAATTTGTAATTGTTACACTTATTGGTAACATTTCCTCATGCAATTGGGACAATATGTCGAGTACATTAAACAAAATCCGTGATTTTCAGATACAAATATTCCAAAACATACAACTTGTAGTAACATTCAATTATATTGATTGGCATTCATTAGTTGAACTATTGTCATCACTTGAGTTGCGTGCATGCCTCATTTCTTCATCATTTGTAGGTGATATTGTACTTTGGTTTTAGCACAATATTTTCTTGATCGACTTGCTTTTTATGTTCCGCCCCTTCATCTTCCATCTAAAAACATAGACATAAACCATAATAAGTATATCTACATTTATATATATATAGTAGAATATATATGATTGCGTAAATAAAAAACATACCTTAGCACCAAGTCTTTCATAAACAATACACATTCTTTCGAATCCATGCTTCATGAATTCTCTCAAAATATCCTATGTTGGTTGCATTCCATACTTTGTTTCCTACATGTTTAATATGACATGACAAAGCACAGTTAATATAATCAATATTGAGTTTTCTTGTTTTTTCATTAATTATAAAACAAGGGACGTTAAACATCATGACTACTTACAAATTGTTCAATTAAACTTTCATTCTTCAACATATACTCATAACCCATACCTAACCTAATTTTTATCAATTCATGGGTTGATCTAGATGGATGTCGGTGGCCTCCCACCTATTCCAACTGGCTCATTTTGGCAGTTTTCCAGTTTGACAGTTTTTTCCTAGTTTTCGGGTCCTTGACTTATGAGGCTGTTTTGAGGCCCTAAAAAACATTTTTAGGGTTCACCACAGCCAAAATTTGGTTTGATTTTGAGTTTGATAGCAAAATGTGTGGTCCTCAAATAGACCTTTCCAATGGGCTATCGTGTGCCTAAAACAAAGATCGTATGCAAAATTTAGGACCCTGGGAAGTTGATGTACTAGCTTACCCCAATGGGGCCCATATAACTTTTGGAAATTCATCTCCTAGGGTTAGGTTTTTGGATGTCTAGGGTTTTGACATTCTTGTTTATTGTAAAAATGCTTGGAGAGCCTCATTGTAGCCATCTTCTTGCGAATGAGCACAACTGCCACATCTCTTCTCAAAGATAAGCCATCACCATTCTAGCAAGCTTGTTTTCCGTTGCATTTTATAGTTTAAGAATATTTTCTTATTGAATAGAAACCAATTTTACTGTATCTATGTTATTCTTGTGTCTCTATGTTAAGAATAATAATAATATGTTTTCATTTTCTTTCTTCTCATAAAATCTGGATCAGTGGTATCAGAGCGGTTTTCTCCTTCTCGTTCTTAATGCGTGTCCCTGACAAGGTTAGGGTACAAAGAATTGGGTCTCGAGCTTGTTTCTCTTGAGGAAAAAATCTCTCGCTCACCCAAGCGACCTCTCATAGCGGGAGAAAATAAAGACAATGGGACATGAGATCCTTTCAAAATGTTACTCGAGGAATCCCTCATGCAACAGAGGAATGAAATGATGGATAGTTTTGCGCAAATCCTTCGAGGGCTACCAACAGGCAACGCATCTTCCTCAAACGGAGGCGTCGCCCCCTTCAAGGTACAAATCAACTTTGATATTCCCATATTTGAATGTATTTTTGAATGGATGGTCATGCCCTTTGGTTTGACGAATTCTCCATCAACTTTCATGAGGATGATGGACGATATCCCGCGACATTTCACCAATACTTTTGTAGTGGTGTATCTGGTGACGTCCTCATCTACAACAAGACTTGGGCAGAACACTTGCAACACATTCAACAAGTTCTACACACCTTGCAGTAGCACAAGCTATATGCCAACCTGGAAAAATGCTCCTTCGACATGGATAGGGTCTAGTACCTAGGTTACATCATGGATCAACATGGTGTGCATGTGGATCCAACCAAGATCTAGGTCATCTGTGACTGGCCAGCCCCAACCACACTCACTGAGCTTTGAAGCTTCTTATGCCTTTCCAATTTCTATCGCAGGTTCGTGTTGGGATTCTTCCATATTGCATGGGACCTCAGCCAAGCAACCAAGGTTGGTGGTAAGGAAAAATTTGTGTGGGGTCTGTCCCAACAATAAGTGTTCGATGATTTAAAGCAACGCTTGTGCTCATCCCCAATAATTTCATTACCGGACCTGCAAAAACCCTTTGAGATTGAGACAGATGCTTCAGACTATGTTGTGGGCACATTTCTCACTCAACATAGCCACCCCATGGCCTATCATAGTGAGACACTATCAGATGTTGTCCGCAAGTACCCTACTTACGACAAAGAAATGTACTCCATTATGAAAGCCTGTCACCAGTGGAGACATTACATTCTCGAGAAAGAGACAGTCATCCACATAGATCATAAACCACTGCAGTTCATGCAGACATAGGGAAAATTGCAGAATGATCGCCATCAAAAGTGGTCCACATACTTGCAACAGTTCCACCTCAACATCAAGTATAAAACATGTAGTACCAACTGAGTCGCTGATTGCCTCAGCCGACCTCCAGTCACGACACTCACCATGATGCTATACTCCTGCGACCACGAGACCTCCGGATGGCCCAACCTCTATGAGACAGACCTTGAATTCACCACCACATACCAAATGTTGGGTGCAAACTCAGTTGTCGCTAATTTCCATCTTCAGGACGGGCTATTGTGCCGACTGGACCACTCTACATTCCATCAAGTGAGTGAGCGAAGCTAATTTTGGAAGTCCACTACAGTCGGGTGGCAGGGCACTTCAACATCGAAAAGACAGTGGTAGTGCTGCAGAAACATTTCTACTGGCCAAAATGTTGAGAAGATGTTAGCAAGTATATCCGGTCCCACACTGCCTGCGCTATTGCCAAACCGACCACTAAAAAACAGGGCTTGTAAACCCACCTTCCTACTCCTGATAGGCCATGGGAATCCATGTCAATGGAATACATGTCGGGCCTTCCATCCACCAAGAGGGGCAACAACTGTGTCTTTGTGGTTGTTGATCATTTTTCCAGGATGGCGATCCTAGTTGCCTGCAAGAAGAGCATCACAGCAGAGGCCACTGCCAAGCTCTTCTTTGAATGAGTCTGGGTACATTTTAGAATCCCACAAACCATTGTCTCATATCGGGACAATCGGTTCCTCAACATATTTTGGTCTAGCCTATGGTCACTGCTGAACACCAAGCTCACTAAGTCCACTCTCTTCCACCCCTAGACAGATGGCCAAACTGAGGTCACCAATCGGATGATAGTCCATATCCTACACATGTACAATTCAAAGAACCCCCACACATGGGATGAGAGTCTTCCTTATGTTAAACATACCTACAATAGATCCCTACACAACTCAACCAGCCAGAACCCCTTTCAGGTCGGGTTGGGATTCCAACCATTGGGTCCCATGGATGTTGCACTACTTGTTGCAGCCACCCCGACCGATTCATCACTTGCTCCAAGTGAAGATGAAAAAGCCTCCAGGTTCATTGAATGGATCCAACACATCCACCAATAGGTTCAGGATATTTTATAGAAGTCCAATGTCAAGTACAATCAATGCCATGATCAACACTGGGTGCCACACAAGTTTCAGGTGGGAAACAAAGTGTGGTTACACTTGTAGAAAGAACACCTTACAGGGCCCCATCGAAAGCTTCACCCACTCCGTTACAGACCTTACACCATGACCAAGGCTGTGAGTGACAATTCTTTTGAGCTCAACGCTCCTCCTTTCCTTGGCTTGCACCCAGTGTTCAACGTGGTTCTCCTTCGGCCATACTTCCCACCATTGTTGGACACCTCAGAGATAGCAAAACAATTGACACCAACATAGCTCAACCCTGATTGCATGCAACATGAATCCAGTGATTAGATTGTGGACACACAGGTCAAGGGCACTAGGATCCAACTTTATCGGGTTGTCAAAGCAGGGTAGGTCCTACACCAAGGCAAGTGGCTCACCCAGGGCCATATTCAATAGAATTTTCCTCATCTTATGGGGTCACTCAACACAGTGGAGAACATTGCTTCCTAAGGGGGGAGGATTGATCTATATGGATTTCGGTGGCCTCCCACCTATTCCAACTGGCTCATTTTGACAGTTTTCTAGTTTGGCGTTTTTTTCTTAGTTTTTAGGTCCCTGACTTCCGGGGCCATTTTGAGGCCCTAAACAACGTTTTTAGGGATTTCCATAGTCAAACAATAGCCGAAATTACATTTTGATGGAAACATGTGTAGTCCTCAGATAGACCTTTCCAATGGGCTATCGTGCACCTAAAACATAGTTCGTATGCAAAATTTACGACCCTGGAAAGTTGATGTACTAGCTTACCCCAACGAGGCCCACATGACTTTTGGCGATTCATCTCCTAGGGTTAGGTTTTTGGATGTCTAGGGTTTTGGAATTCATGTTTATTGTAAAAAGGCTTGGAGATCCTCATTGTAACCATATTCTTGTGAATGAGCGCAACCGTCACATCTCTTCTCAGAGATAAGCCGCCACCATTCTAGCAAGCTTGTTTTCCATTGCATTTTACAGTTTCAAAATATTTTCTTATTGAATAGAAACCAATTTTATTGTATCTATGTTATTGCATCTCTGTTATTCTTGTGTCTCTGTGTTAAGAATAATAATAATCTGTATTCATTTTCGTTTTGCTCATAAAATCCAGATCATGGGTTGGCTCTTCTTTGTATGTTAGCACTTACTAGAAGACATCCATGGACAAGTGTAAATTAATTATTTAAATATAAAGATCATAGCAACAATGAAATATTAAGAAAGGCCGAAAATTTAAATACTCACAAAGTTTATGATCAACCCTTTTATTCCTCATTTTTCTGTCTTATGTGTAGCCTCCAGTGTGGATGCTTTGGCTCGTGTGAGCTTTTGGATAGGCCAACTTTTATGATTGATTGAATGGATTCTATTTTTTTTCATTTTCCGCAACAAAATAATTGAAAATTAGTATTTCATGCGATAATTAAATTTGATGTATGTAAAAGAATAAATAAATGATTACATACCTCTAATGCACATTGTAGTTGGGACGACTTCTCTTGCGACACAATTATGCTAATTTATTTTACCATCTTCTTCTACACTTTTTTGGACATCCCTATCAACATGTCTTCGTTTTCCCCTTTTTTGGACATCCCTATCAACATCATTAGATACAAAAATTACCTTTTTTTTTTTTAAATAAGATCTCAACACATATAGTAATTTAATACACACTGGGGCGTCAACCATATTTATATGCATCGATGCATCAACCATACATATACGCACCAATACAATATAACAATGCTGTTGCAAAATTGAAAATGTTTTACAAATTTTTGTATTTAGCTAGTGCTTTATGAATTAAAAAATACACGACTTCCATTTTCATTTCATGAATAAGAAATGGCCCGAGTTAGGGAACCTGGAACCCTATCCGCGCGCATAGGCAGCCTCGGCCCTCTCGGCGGCCAGGCTTAGCTTGGCCGACTTCTCCTCCTCCTGCTCCAGGTTGCTCGCTGACAGCAGTGATTCCTCGGATTAGAGCGGCCCGTTTTGAAGGTCTGAAGGTCGCTTCCCCCTTCTCGGCGGCCCTGGTGCTCATAAAGTCGCGACTCGGCATCCTCAGACACGCAGGGGCACGAGGACGTGTCCCAGATCGGGCTCTCTGCAACGCTTAGGGCACCCCAGCCATGGACGCTGGTGGGGGCGACTCCTCTAACCCTTCCCCATTACCAGAACTGGAAGCATTCAGGAAGCTGGTCGCTGCAGCCTCCAAGAGACCGTCGTCAGCAGTGCAGCAGAAATTTGTGAAGAAACTGGACAACATTCCCAGTGTTGAACTGCCTTTGGAAGAAACTTGCAGAACGACAGTGAACTTAGCAGACAGGGGACTTATTGGGCAATTTACCGGCCTCTGGCCCTCCCCCAAATCCGTTGACGCATGGGTGTAGAGGAACTGGAATCCGCTCATAACAGAAGGAATAAAGAGCCATTTCGTAGGGAAAGGATATTTTGTATTCGTTTTTGACAATCCTGAAGACAAAAACCTCATTTTCAGAAATGGGCCGTACTTCATGGGGCCTCAGGGGTTA
>ML810676.1:69092-106719 GCA_009831015.1 Picea engelmannii
TAATACACTCAAGAGGACAGTTTAAAGATGCTGGGCTAAACAAGAATCTGCAAAGGTTAAGAAACATTCTAAAGGATTTCACCTTCTTTAAGTGCTACCATATTCTCAGAGATTCAAATAAAGAAGCAGACAAACTAGCCAACAAAGGCTGCCTTCTGCCTCAAGGAGATCTAAGTGTAAATGGTGGGGACCCAGTTAAAAAATGTATCCCTTGAAAAGGGCAGCAGCTTGCAAAAGAATGAAGAAGGCAGCAAAAGCTTGAGACAGACAGCTGGAATAGAAGCTGAAACACAGTGYTGGAACACAGAYRYCGAAACACAGTGCTGAAACRCAGTGCTGAAACAYAGATGCTGGAACACAGATGCTGGGATACAGAAGCTGAAACACAGTGCTGAAAGTGATGGATCTTATGCTGAAACACGGTGATGCAGCAGCTGAAATTAAGTGCTGTTACATATGCTGAAACACAGTGCTGGAACAGTTGCTGAAACACAGTTTGTTACATTTGCTGAAACACAGTTTTGTCACATATGCTGAAACACAGTTATGTTAAAAATGCTGAAACACAGCGTTGGAACAGATGCTGAAACTCAGTGCAGGAAATTATGCTAAAACAACAATGGATCTTATGCTGAAACACTTTGTAACTGAAATTGTGGCTCTGCCACCCCTCTAATAAAAATTATAACCGTTTTCGTTAAAAAAAAAATAAAAAAAAAATACACGACTTCCTAAGTATTTTTTATTACACATCGTCGACCTCTGAACAAGTTTAAGACATGGTGATTTCCATATAAAATAGTAATTTTTCCATTTTAAATTCAACGGTGCGCTTTGTAAACAATGCGCTCCGATGCTTATCTAGGTAAAATGCGCACCGCCGACCGTGAAAATTATTTTCTAATTTAAATTAAGCGGTGTTGTTTACATGTAAATACACATCGATTCTCTTACTATGCACATAGTGCATCGATCATTGTGAAGGTATTTAAAAAAATGGACATCGACATGATGGCTTGAGATCCAATGCAATGAGTGGTTTCATTGCAACTGATAGGAAATGCCTATATATAAATAAATAAACCATATAACAAAATTTTGATGAAAAACAAATTCTTCTTGTGAAATATAGAAAGAGAAAGTAGAAAAACAATGAAGAAATTAGGGCTTCTAATATTGGAGGTAACTATGAAACCTTTTTTGTTTTTGTTTGGAATGCACTAAAAATTGTTTGAATCAAATATGAGAATGATTATGATGATTAATAGAATGAAATCATATACTTGAAATTTCTCCTCTGTAGATTTCTATGTGATCTACAATAATCACCCTTGAAATTGACTCTTAAAAAAAATTCCACCCAATCCAAAGTCTTTGCTGATAAATCTCTATTGCACAAATATCCTTTCTAAATTTTGGAAAACAATTAAAAGAATGAATAAGGTTTTCATTTATAAACACAAAAACTCAAATTTCTGCACATTTTTTCATTATATATTTCGACGCGTTGAT
This sequence comes from Picea engelmannii, assembly GCA_009831015.1. Taxonomy (NCBI): domain Eukaryota; kingdom Viridiplantae; phylum Streptophyta; class Pinopsida; order Pinales; family Pinaceae; genus Picea; species Picea engelmannii. Next base: position 70,605 of record ML810676.1, read on the forward strand.
GTAAATGCGCACACTATTTTTTTTCTTCGAATGTTACATTTTCTATGTGCTATACCGTCAATAGCGCACCAATGCAGCGTGTATGTATAACACACCGATTTATTTTTGTAATAAATTTCAAAGTATTGATAGTAAGCATGCGTTATTTTTTTAGCTTGCTTCAGTCAATGTGCTATACAGTTCAAAACACATTGGTGTGGTGTATACATAATAACGCACCATAAGACAGTTAAATTTGCACAACAAATGCAAACACCCACATTTAAATTTTGTGGATTTTTTGCTTTGTAGAGGAAATAACAGAGGTTAGTCTTTGGTGCTTCGCTCAATTAAACACACCGATGCATTTGGTTTATCTATACAAATCGGTGCATATTTATATGATGAAGTGCACCGTCAAGTTATAAAAGTTATTCAAAGTGAATTTTTGAAGTTAGATTGTTCTATGCTACCCAAGATGACGATTTTGGTTCAAATACAAGAAAAAATGAATTATAATATCAAATGGCCAATTCTTTAGATTTCAACTCATTTCGTATATTTGGAATTCCTTCAAGTTCTCTCACGCTGATTGTAGTATGTCTAGATTTTATTGATAATTCATTTATCTCATTGAATTTATGTTATGTATGCAGGTGCAGTTGAACAATTTTTCATTGAATTTTGCAGGATCAAGATTCAAGATCGAGTTTAGATGCTCAAGATATTCCCGTAGTCCCAAAATTCCACAAGATCTTATAAGGAGAAAGATATCACAAGCATATGTTTGATGAAAATGGACAACTTATTTACCCTACCAATCCTAACATGCCATATTCCAGCAACCAACTTGGATCAATGGTATTACACCATGGATTTGATCTCTTTTATGCAGACAACCTCGTAGGGCGTAAGAAAAGATGATTGAGTAATTGTATTTTTTGATTTTCAATGGAACTAATGTAAATGTATTGCTTAATTCAACATTTGTTTTATAAAGTGATTGGTTTCATGTTTATTATTGGGAAAAAATGTCCATGCTTCTAAAAGTGTTTGGTATAATGTTTGAACATATTAAAAACATTGTGTTGCTAATATTATCGATGTAATGTTCAATATTTTTACAATCAGGATTCTGATGACGAGCGACCTATCCACCCTCTACCGTTGCACTCCATTACGATGTTAAGTCACAAGCTTGCTGCTAAATGAAAACAAATTAGAGAGGAAGCATACCAAGAATGGTTGAAACAACCACTTATTCGATTCCCACTATGTCTCAAGTCACTAATTCAAAACCTCGACAATAACACTAGTTCTTCACATGTTGGGGATGAAGGTAATGATACAGAGGTTGGTATGGATGATTTCTTGTGGGATACCCAAGCCATGGGGGGAATGTTGTTAGATGCATTCCAACAAAATTAACTAGGGGATGGAGTTGATGTCATAGATACCTTCTACAAAATCCTGAAATATGCTTCCACCACCCTTCTATTTGTTCGAGTACAGGGGTCTGTAAGGTCTACCCATCTAGGGACAATAACGTTAATGTACAACTTGAAAGCAATGTATGGTATGTCAAATGCATGTTTCTTAACACTTTTGAGGTAACTAACCATTAAGTCCCCTAAATTTATAAGGGACCTTGTAACACAATGAAGGAAAGAAAGGGTTGATTTTATTCACGCTTAATGACAATGTACATTTCTGTTGCCCACTGATTGTAGGTTACTCAACGATAACGTAATTCCAAGTGATAATCTCTTTCCTGATAGGTGTGCAGAGGTAAAACAAATGCTGAAAATGTTGGGTGTTGAGTACATATCATACCACGAATGTTCAAATGATAGTATTCTATACATAAATGAATATGAAAACAAAGAGATATGTCTAGAATGTGGGCATGACAGGTACCATAAATAAAAAAACAAGGGTAAGACACATGGTCCTCCTCATGAGCTATTGAGGCAAATAATATAATTCCAAGGATTCAAAGGCTCTTTCATTGCAAACAATTAACCATGTTGCAGGGGTGGCATGCCTCACATAGAAGTGATCCAGGACTTATGTGAATCCCAACATATTCAATAGCGATGAAGAATATAGATGATACATGGCCCGATAAATTCAAGGATGAAGTACAACGCCTACGATTAAGCATAGCTATGGATGAAGTTAATCCGTATTCGATTCAAAACACCAAGTATTCTTTTTGGCCAGTGGTAGTGATCAATAACAATATCCCCCCATGGTTTTCCGTGAAATGAACATCTTATGCTGGCTCTTATAGTCCCGAGTAGAAGACAAGTGAAGAGAATTGATGTCTACCTCCAACCATTGATCGATGAATTTAAGAAATTATGGGAAGGGATACATGTATATGATGTATCAATACCCATCCCAATGGGGAGGTATTTTATGTTGTATGGCATATGTGCATACGCCACACACGATTATCCATGACTAGGAGTTTTCTCTGGTAAGCATGTTCATTGATTTGTTTATATATGTAATATTATTTGGCATACTTAATTTGTTGCAACTATATTTTTGACACTAACATGCTATGTATACGACAACATCGTAGGTCCTGTAAGAAAACAATATCGTGGATGTAAATTTTTGGACATTCTATAAAGGCTAGGTGGTCCAACCACCTATGAAAGCCGCTGTATGACTGTTCGAGGGTATTCCTCCTAGAAGACCACCCTTATAAAAGAGTTGCATCCGCTTTCAATGGTAAACCAGAGAGAACACGAAGGCCTAAAATAATGACACTGACATATTGGAATAGGGAATATGACATAGAGAAGGGCATATGACATAGAGCACCACATTCTATTTATAATATTGCACATTTGAATTGTAACACATATTGTGTTTTTATTAATGCTTCGATTATTAGACATATGACATCGTCCTTTGTTCACATTTTTACAGGTGCATTTGTTCCCATCTATGTGGGCATATGGAGATCATTTTCACACTAAGTATGCTGATGATGGACACATCGCACAAGATTGTGGAGTGGAGGTTGATTTCAACCAATCTAGTTGTGCTAGCCACCGTGATCAAAGCTTAATAGAGGGGAAGTTAGGTTACATTGGAAAGATACAAGAGATCATGCAAGTAGACTTCTCATCATTTCATTGTGTTATTTTTTGTTGCAAGTGGTGGGATACCTTCGATTGGAGAAATGTGAAGGAAGATCATGATAGTGGGATAATATGTATTAACTCTAAAATATTGTGGGTTGAAAGTAAGGAGCCTTATGTTTTCCCAAATTTACATTGCAACCAAGTGTTTTTTTTACCAAAATGTGTTGGATGGGGATTGGTGGTTCGTATTGAGATGATCCGAGATCTAAACATCTTTTTGATAACAACAATGTTACAATGCCAAATGAGGAAGATAATCAAGGTTATGGCAATGAAGACTGATTTGTAAATGATGTGTTTGGACATTTATATTGTGGATGTGCTATTTTATTATGGGTATCTATAATGGACAATTATGTTTTTTTTTCTTCATTTTATAATTATGTTGGATATGAAAAGTTAACAACCATTTACAACCACCATATTTAAAATACAATAAATAGTACAAACATAAGATGTGGTTTTGACATATTTTTATTGTCATATTTATTGTTTATTGTACAAAAATTATGTTGTATTGTATTAAAATATGTTTATGTTAACCGTTGAATTACTAAGAATTAATTGAGATATCACAAAGTTGGTGACGAACAATAGTAAAGATTTATTTTAAATTATATTTTATTTAACAAAAAATGAATATATTAAAAATTATTCAAACCTCAAAATTTTTATTGTTTGAAAAAATCAAAATTCAAATAAATATATACTTACTTTGATAGAACTTCTAAGGAAAATTCCAACAAAATAACTTTGTGCAACATCTATGAGTTCTGGAATCACACTTGTGGTGTTGAGATTACCGACTTTGATGGCATTCCCCACCTTAACTAGTGCAACTATCATGGCCTTCACCTATTCCACTCCATCCTTTAGTTTTATAATCATATAAACTTATATTAATAATTATTTTTTGCATTCTCCTTGAAATAAGTGTCAATATAGGAAGGATATGGAAATTCTAAAAGAGCCTTTTTCTAGATCTTAGTCAGAATTAAGGAAAAATTTAATGATCCATACTATTATATACATGAAATGGATAAGCATGTAGTGCATATTATTCATCAATATGATACATATATAAATACATTTAAATGACCATTGAATTCATCTTCCAAGGTCTCTTGGACTCCCTATGATCGTTACAATAACTTGACTCTTCATATTCTGTCAAGTTAGTAACCCTAATGGATCATGTCTCCAAAAATCCCTCCCTTAATCTGAAGGGGTGTATGTGAGTCCAAGGTGAGAGATGATATCTAAAAGTGGGCAACTGAAATCTAGAAGTGTGCAACTGCCAATGGTTGAATGTGCTCTCTCAATCTAGTGGTTTTGGGATGACCAAAAACCAAATGTATAGCATAAATTGATGTCTTCTACTAGTTGGTGGAGGTGGTTTAAGGAAGATCACAAACCAAATATGGTTGTTTAAGGATGACCAAAAACTCCAAAACTTGGCTCTAGGCTCAATGGTTCCCGTAACATTTCCTAAGTTAGCTAGAAGTTGATAGCTGATGTCTTTTGATAATTGGAAGTGCTCTTGAATGTTGGTTTAAAGATGACCATAAAATATTTTCTAGTAGAAGTTGAAGGTCTTCTACTAAGTGGTGGTTTAAGGAAAACCACAAAACGAATCACACTTACGTGTTACTGTTTGATTGATAAGACTTCAAAACTTGAAGCATGATTGTCAATTGCTGATGTTGTCCCCCCCTGTTAGGTACAAGGTGATAATATGCAAATCCTTTCACTGCAAGATGCATAAATACCCGAGAATGAATTCTATGATATGATTGAGATATCTTCTTGGCTATTGATGACCATCGCCAACAAGTCATCCACCCATAGTGGTTCTTTACTCTTGCATATTTCTTGATGTAAGATTTTTTTTCAGAAGAATGATTGTGCTTTCCACAATGCTAACAAGGATGAAGATCAAAGCATTGATATTTCATGTGGCCAACTTGTTGACAATGTTGGCATTTTGGAATATGCTCTTGAACTGGAGTATATGAATGTGAAAGTTCTTCAAGCAATCCAACACTCTGAAACTAGATTGGTTTGGTATAATCAGGAATATGAAAGGTGACATCCTTTTCATACCCGATACTGATTTTGTGCTTGATTTCTTCCTAAGTGTTAGTCCCTGATTACTAAGGGTCAAGCTAGGGAACCTTAGTTATTGCAATGATTTATATTTGTAGGTTTTTTGGGTTTAAAGGTTGGTTTATGGGTTAAGTAGTGGATTAAATTGGATAACATAATATTTTGGTTACAAAATCAGGTTTACACAACATCCAATTAGTCAACGACATTCACTCTGATCAGCTAGATAAAGAGATAAAAACAGAAGAAATAGAAAGCTACAAGTTCACAATCTGTTCACTTACACAAAAGACTCTTGATCCCAAATATCATTTAGAAACAAGATGGAATCACTTAAATACAAATCCTATAACAGGTGAGTAAACAAAATAATCTTTGACTGAATTCAACAAGAACATGATAAATCACATGCTTTGCAAAAAGGATTCAAATGCATTTAAGTAAGATAGAAGAAATAACACAAGAATAAGAAAGTCTAACCATCAAAATGTATTTTCCATTGAGTTCAAAATGTAGTGAATTCCAGGCATAGAATCCAGGTCAAATGTACCTTAAGCACCACCAAACTCCCTAACCCCATAAAATCTATCATCTAATTTACTTTTTATACAAAGAGTTGGTTTCTATCAGATCCTAAAACCTAGTTACAATTTTCATTGACACTCAATATCTGGCTATCAAATAGTGATTACAATCTATTTTATTTATTGTATTACAACAAAAATCTAGATCTTAGGAAAAAGACCTTAACTTAGGACCAAATCATAAATCCAGAGATATCATTTGACCTGCCAAATAGGATCTGTAGAAACTGCTCAAAATTCATGTATTGTTTCCCATTATCAAGGACATGTCGAATTGATGAAGTGGCAACTCTGGAAAATCTAGGAAACTCTAGAAAAAATCAGCAAATTTGGAAAAATCAGTCCCAAAGTTCCACCTGTACCGCCTAAATGGTTCATTTTTTCGAGAAACGACTCACGAGTCAGCTAATTTGACCCATTATAAAAGTGGGTTTTGAATGGATTCTCCTAGCTCTTCATCATTTTCATGGGAGACTCGTAAGAATACGACTGCTAAAAAAATCACCTACAGGAAAATTCTGCATCTTTTTTGAACTTCTGCTGAAATTTAGTTTTGAGCACACATCCTCTGTTTTAGCCATGTGTTCATCATGGTCCTCTTATAATGCAAGGCTATTTAAATCATTGAGAGTTTAGGTTTCCTAGACCTTGTTTCATATTTATGCTCTTTTGAGGATGTTTCTTCAATTATTTCTTCTTTCACAGCTTTAAGTGGGTTATATGTTCTTTCTTCATATGAATCTGACAGTTCTTGTATCTCAGGGATGTAGGTTAGATCCTGATGTGTTTCTTCATCAGATTGAAAGGATTCAGTCTCAAACAATGCCTACTGCTATTTTCCCATCTTGGTTGTCCTTATGGGTTTCTTCCTTACGACTCTGCAGACCAACTTTCCCTTCTTCAAGAGTATGTTCTGGACTTTCTTTTGTCTTTCCATTGGAAGTTCCTCAACTGATATATCATAAGGATCTATTCCAGGTTTAGATTTTCCCATTTTGTAGTTCATGTGTCCTATGTCTCGTCATTCTCTTGGTGTAAAACCTGTCACAACTTTTAAAACCCTATTTTGAAACAGAGGATTTAGGTTCCTGTTTGATATGTTTTTCCTGTTGTAACACAAGTTTTCTCTTGCTTGATATAATCTTCCTTGCTACAGGAAAATCCTATTCTTGTTCCTTTGCTGCACTCCTGGATGTACTACCCACTTCCTTTGAAACTCTAGTTTTGCTGTTAGGAGTTATTTCTGGTGTTTTTAGAACCTGATCCTCGAATCCTTATTAGTTGACATGTTGTTAGCTACAAATTTTGTACACCTACAAATGTTAGGGTTTCACTTTGGGTTTATGAGAACACATGAAAAGAATAGTTGATACAAATGGATTTTAGCTATGAATAACAATAAGCAACATCAAAACTCTTTTTTAAAATTCAAAATCATAACTTTTCATGCTTTCGAGTTGTGGCTTGACAACTAGATTTATTGAAATGTCAGCAGAGTCCGAACCATGTCATTGAATTCGTGCATATGATAAGGTAATTATTAAAATATGACAAAATTGAAAACCATAACCGTTTGCATGATCTTTGGCATGATTTCTGGTTTACTGGCACGATCCTTGGATTTGAAGCACGTTTAAATAATGATTTCACATGTGCTACCAAAATAACACTATTTTGGTAGCGACTATGTTTTGTATCTTGTACCTAGATAAATGACTTGATTTTTCAATAGGAAATAATCATTAGGATGTGACATATCCTTTTCCATGTGAAATCTCAAACTATCCTAAAAGAAGCAAATGGAAACTAATTTAAAGCAAAGCAAATCACACCAACAAGAGAGATATAAAGTATAAAAAGTGCAACCAACCAAAAACAAATAGGCTTAGTATAGGTTTTTATGGAATAGTATGAAAATCAAGGATAAAAGGTGGTAGTATGTCTAGGGACTAACACTGGATCCTTCTGGGGATAATGTTATCCTTGTGAGACATTAAGAATTGTAGACCAAGTGCCAATCCATTTAATCCCTAAATTTTTTAAAATATTCTCTACAACTACTTTTGCAAACCAAAATTGTTCCACTGAAGATAGACTCTCTACATATTGAAAAAGCCAAACTGAAAACTATAAAGATATTTACCATTGCTTCTATTGGGCTATGGAGTCTTATTTCTGCACACTATGTCAAACTAAAAACTTGACACTACTCTCACACTGTAATTTGATCTTAAAACTGAAACCAACATGCTCACAAAGAGATCTTATTTATATACATCTCCTACACAACTAACTAATCAACTCCTTATCAAGTCACATCAAACTTCCAATGCAACCATGAAAGTGTTTGACTAACTATAAGAACTTCTTACATACAACTGATTAATAAAACGCAGAAAAAACATGATAGATACAACATAAATCTTATGGACAACTCAAAATTACTACTGCAATTAAGTGGCATACCAAAAGTTGTGATGTTTGGGACCCCTGAAGAATATTTCTCCATCCAAGAGTCACGGGATCATGAAAAACATGGAAAATTTCCATCTGACTTAAAAGACCAAGCTGCTCCTCTATAATTTCTACTCTATTAACCAGATTGTGCTGCAAATATCCTCCTTGAAACAATCCATGAGTACTAGCAGTAAAATCATCTTGAGCAAAATATTCCTTTGTAGATTCTAAGGCAAGAGGTTCAAAAAGAAACAATATACTTTCACCAATTTCAAGAGAAGGATCATCATGCTGAATTAAATCTTGTTTCTACTGAACCGCCTATTCATCTCTCTCACTGCCTAAATTAGATGCATAATTGTCATATACATGCTTGTTGCTATAGAATTCCCTGTGTGCTAATGCATAAAAATGCACCTCTAAATCGTCCTCATACTCATAAAAAATAGGAAGATCTCCAATAAATTTTTGAGCAACAAATTCATCATAGTCATGACTATTAGAAACATCTAATGTGATGCCAAATGTATCTAGAGTATGACTAATGTCGACTTCAACATTAATACAATGATGAAAATTTTCCAATTGCATAATAGAACTAGAAAAGGATTCAACAAACAATGAATCCTCCTCTACTTCATTAAGATTTAATTCCTTTTCATCAGTTATAGAATTCTAAATATACGATGCAAACTCTTCACAACAGTTCTTAAAAATACATTTAGCTGGAAAAGGTCTTCTATAATGATCATGAAATACTGTATGAAATTGCTTCAAGGAAGATATACTAGAGTGAGGAAGAGACCGATACCATTCTTAAGCATCTCCTTCGAGTGAGTACATGAACATCTTCATGGGTACATCTCATGAAAGATATCCAAATGATGCATCAGTTCATGAAACTCAAGCAAATGTTCAACAATATTATCATATATACCTTCTTTAAACTTGGAAAGCCGTCCTTTCCATTCATCTACAGGAGGTACTGGATTTGGGTAACTAGGAACAACTAATAATTCAAATGGAGAAAATATTCGAGCTAAAATTGCCTCCATGGCCTTCGTCATCCTGAATTAGTGGAGTCACCAATGGATTCTTTCTTCATGGAGTTTCCACGTGAATGATCACAATCACTATGTGTCTAACTTTTGATCACCATAAAAAACCAGATTTGATCGTTGTTGTTCTCTCAGGGAAAATGTTTTCATTCTTTCATCCCTGGAAATGGCGCCAAAAGATGTTAGTCCCTAAAGTTTTCCATGACTGGTAAGGGGAAAGCTAGGGCACCTCAGTTATTGCAATGGTTTATATTTGTAGGTTTTTTGGGTTTAAAGGTTGGTTTATGGGTTAAGTAGTGGATTAAATTGGATAACATAAGATTTTGGTTACAAAATAAGGTTTACACAACATCCACTTAGTCAATGGAATTCACTCTGATCAACTAGATAAAGAGTTAAAAACAAAAGAAATAGAAATCTTCAAGTTCACAATCTGTTCACTTAAATAAAAGACTCTTGATCCCAAATGTCATTTAGAAATAAGACGACGTCACTTAAATACAAATCCTGTAACAGGTGAGTAAACAACAAAATATTTGATTGAATTCAACAAGAATATGATAAATCAAACGCTTTGCAAAAATGATTCAAATGCATTTAAGTAAGATAGAAGAAATAACACAAGAATAAGAAAGTCTAACCATCAAAACGTATTTTCCATTGAGTGCAAAATGTAGTGAATTCTAGGCATACAATCCAGGTCAAATGCACCTTAAGCACCACCAAACTCCCTAACCCCCTAAATTCTGTCATCTAATTTTCTTTTTTACAAAGAGTTGGTTTCTATCAGATCCTAAAACCTAGTTACAATTTCGATTGAGACTCAATATTTGGCTATCAAATATTGATTACAATCTATTTTATTTATTGTATTACAACAAAAATCTAGATCTTAGGAAAAATACCTTAAAGTTAGGACCAAATCATAAATCCAGAGATATAATTTGGCCTGCCAAATAGGATTTGTAGAAACTGCTCAAAATTCATGTACTGGTTCCCATGATCAAGGACAGGTCGAACTGATGAAGTGATAACTCTGGAAAATCTAGGAAAATCTGGAAAGAATCATCAAATATGGAAAAATTAGTCCCAAAGTTCCACCTGTACCTCCTAAACAGTTCATTGTTTTGAGAAACGACTTGAGTTTCACCTAATTTGGCCTATTTTGCAAGTGGGTTATGAATGGATTATCCAAATTCTTCACCGTTTGCTTGGGGGACTCGTCATAAGATGACTGCTAAAAGAGTCACCTACAAGAAAATTATGCATCTTTTTTCAACTTCTGCTGAAATTTATTTTTGAGAACACATCCTCTGTTTCAGCCCTATGTTCATCACGGTCCTCTTCTAATGCAGGTTTATTTAAATCAATTGAGAGTTTAGGTTTCCTAGAGCTTGTTTCATATTTATGCTCTTTTGAGGATGTTTCTTCAATTATTTCCTCTTTCACAGCTTTAAGTGGGTTAAATGTTCTTTCTTCATATGAATCTGACCGTTCTTGTATCTCAGGGCTGTAGGTTGGATCCTATTGTGTTCCTTCATTAGATTGAGAGGATTCAATCTCAAACAGTGGCTGCTACTGTTTTCCCCTCTTGGTTGTCCTTGTGGGTTTCTTCCTTACGGCTTTGCAGACCAACTTTCCTTTCTCAAGAGTTTGTTATGGACTTTCTTCTATCTTTCCATTGGAAGTTCCTCGACTGATATATCATAAGACTCTATTCCAGGTTTATATTTTCCCCTTTTATAGTTCTTGTGTCCTTTGTCTCGTCATTCTCCTGGTGTAAAATCTGTTAGAAATTTTAAAACCCTGTTTTGAAACAAAGGATTCATGTTCCTATTTGATCTATTTTTCCGGCTGTAACACAAGTTTTCTCTTGCTTGCTCTAATATTCCTTGCTACAATAAAATCCTCTTCTTGTTCCTTTGCTTCACTCCTAGATGTACTTCCCACTTCCTTTGAAACCCTATTTTTTCGTTAGAAGTTGTTTCTGGTATTTTTAGAACCTGTTCGTCGAACCCTTCTTAGTTGACATTCTGTTAGCTGCAAATTCTGTACACCTGCGAATGCTAGGGTTTCACTTTGGGTTTATGAGAACACCTACAAAAAGTAGCTGATACAAATGGAATTTGGTTGCGAATAACAATAAGCAACATCAAAACTCTTTTTTAAAATTTGAAATCATAACTTTGCATGCTTTCGAGTCGTGGCCTGACAACTAGATTTATTGAAATGTCAGCAGAGTCTGAACCATGTCATTGAGTTCCTGCATAGGATCAAGTAATTATTAAAATATGACAAACTTGAAAACCATAACTGTTTGCATGATCTTTGACATGATTTCTGCTTTGCTGGAATGATCCTCGGATTTGAAGCATGTTCAAATAATGATTTCACATGTGCTACCAAAATAACACTATTCTGATAGCGACTCTATTTTGTATCTTGTACCTAGATAAATGCCTTCATTTTACAATAGGAAATAATCATTGTGATGTGACATATCCTTTTCCATGTGAAATCTCAAACTATCCTAAAAGAAGGAAATGAAAACTAATTTAAATCAAAGCAAATCACATTAACAAGAGATATATAAAATATAAAAAGGTGCAACCAACCAAAAACAAATAGGCTCAGTACAAGTTTTTATGGAATAGGATGAAAATCAAGGATAAAAGGTGGTAGTATGTCTAGGGACTAACACCAAGGTTTGATGATTGTCTTGGAAAGAGGAAGTTGAACTTAATCTGCATTCATATCTAAAGCTAGCTCACTGAGTTACTTTTGTACTGGCTGTTGTTCTGAATAAGCATCATCATCTTCATCATCTTCGAAAAGAGGGTTCTGAATAGGGACTAGTTCAAAATGTTGTCGAATATTCTTTTGCACAAGTGCATCGTGAATAAGTAGAGTCTGAGTTTGCAACAGTTCTACTTTAGCTTGCGAAACTTGAAAGCATGTTACAATAGACTGAAGAGTGGTTTTTTCAATTGTGACTTTATTTCCCATAGAAGAGAGGATTGGAGTGTTTAATAACTCTAACAGTTCCTCAAATCAAGCCATTTTAAAGACAAAATTAGAGTCAGAGGTTTCTTGCAACTCCACCCAAAATTTACAATGCAAACTCAACTATGCAGACAACAAATGAAGGGTGTCGGCTTATACCGAAAATGCACCCATTTATCAAATATGATTAAAAATACAATAATTATCAAAATAGAATGAATAAATGTATACCAAATTCGTTGTTGGAAGTCGCCAGCGTCAACACCACGATGTATTGTCCAATATTATGCAGTTGACTACTGCTACTATATTGTATGGAGGGTCTACCCGACTCAAGTTCTCTAGTTGGAAATAAACCACATCCAATTTAGAAAAACTCACCCTTAGAACAGGTGGACTCAAATATGAGAGATGAGAAATTCAATCTTTATGTAAAAAACAAGTATATATTGCAGATCAATCCATCCCTTAAGGAATTCAATGCCAATAATAAAAAAATATTATTGAAGCTTGAGTGGTTTGGATCCGAGGCTCTTAGCATCATTGCCCCAGTATTTAGGCCTTTTGCAAGTCCTAAATGCTCATGATTTGGTTCATTTTGATGCAACTATCTCCAATACAAAATGTAAATGGGACACAACAAGTCGATACTAGCACTGAGAGCTCTCTCAAACTGCTCGCACATATGTGTCAATCCAGGTGTTGGTATTTTGTTTTCTCCTCGATAATGAAGTCGTTACTGATTCTTTTTGACATATCCATAACCAAGGGAGAATAATGGATGGGAGACTTCCTTAATGAATTCGAGCTTCAAAAGGCCTCAACCAAATGTACTCAAATCTTATCAGAGGACACCTCTCTCTCCCCAGACTTATCTAGAAGCCTCTCTCTCACCACACTTCAGTATAACTGCCCACCAGATGGACATATGGCATGAGGAAAATAGTCTGAAAGTGTCTTTGAGATGGAAGGAAGTGGCAATGGACTCGCAGTAGAAACAAGACACTTTGAAGAAATGTGAAAGGAGACACTTGGATGGAATGTGAAAGGAGAAACTTTGAGACATTGTTCAGGCTTCTACCAGTTGGTCTCTGTATTTAAACCCTCATCTTGATGCTTAAGAGTGATCTAAGTGATCAACACATACATTTTGATTACAAAGACATTGACACATTTAGGTAGAGTTCATGCCATTTCATTCGATGAGGATCAATTTTCCCATAGATGTTCGTCAAGCTCCTCAACGAGCTGTTGGTGTAAGGACCACTCTCAAGTGCCCAATCGAAATGGATATGCCCTTGAGTTTATTGGATCTGATGTCAAAGCTCATATCTAAATTTGAATAATTAATTTATATTTGTGGTGGACAAGAACATCCAAACATAAAGGAAACCACAGACGCTAGTATATGAAAGTATATTCTGAAGACGAACATAAGTATATGCTGGAGATGATCATGTAGCTCAAGGTTCTCACTCTCGAAGCCATTGTTGTTGCCAACTCCGCCCTCTTTATGCGCAACAATGACACCCTCTACACCAGTAACCAAAATCTGGTCATTAATGGGGCGTTCACCTCTTGCAGAGCCTTCTCCACTACAAATTTTATGGATTTTCTTCCTATTGAGTCATTATTTGATCAGATAGCTATTGAAGTTTCCAACAAATCCAAAACTAAACGAATAATGGGTGTGTTAAGGTCGAAGGTTGTGAAAAGTGAATGATGTAGGGTTTTTCTTGGGCGTGGGTGTAGCGAATTAGGGTTTCCATGCCACTTTTGGAATAATTGTTGGTGTGAACACTAAAGACGTGAACTCGAGGGTGTGACTGACTGGTAGAGAGAAGAATGAAAATGATCATGCAGATGAACTTAGGAAAGACTCGTGCAAATAACGTTGAGGAGGGAAGACTGAAAAAGAAACATAGGCAGAGGGCAGCAAATGGAGGGAAGCTGTGTTTTTGCACACCTAGGGAATAGTGAGAGATGTTTCTCGATTCAATTATGGACAACTACCATAGATCAATTGGCCTGAGAACTACAAGCTCTAATAGCCCTGTTAGAAACATGAAATTGATAAGTGTGTAGTGCACATTATGTTGAAACACACACTGACATTGAGAGGGGGGGTGAATCAATGTCTTAAACTTTTGGATAATCTTCACACTTTCTTAGATTACTTAAATTAATTGAATAATACATATGTATTTCAATTACTTATTCATAAATATATATAACTGTTATAAAAACAAAATTTTATAAAGAAGAATAAATATCATATATTTATTAAAATTGAAAAAGTACATATGATACCAATCATTAAACTATTCAACACCAACAAAATAAGAGACATATAACTCTCAGATGCAAGACCTAGCTCGTAGTTCTCAGATCCAACTGAGAATTCCTCTGCAATTCCTTCGATTCCATCCTCTGGTTGCTTCGACCTCCATTATAGACTGTATCTAGCCTTTATTGTCGATTCCTATATTCAGGTCCTCAAAGTCCTTTCACTAGGTCCCTGTCTTCATATGGCCGCAAACTGTAACCAAGTGCTTCTCCATAAGTGCTTACTGTTCAAACCGTGCTAACTTCATCCAGGCACTCATTAGGTTCCATATGATCAACAACTATGCCCTTAGCTTGTGGACTTATCCCTAATCACTTACGCTTCTCACATAACCAAACTCATAACCCAGGGCTACACAACTGAGCGCTGTGAATGTCTAGCATGAATTAATCGACGGTGCAGACTTAATCGTTCGTTGGATGGATGGTCCTTGTCATTTCAAGGGCTGGGTTCCTGGATCGTATCTAAATGTTTTGGACCTCGAAATAAACCTCTAATCGACACATGGTTTTGTGATCGATGACCCACAATATTTCGGGGGTTCTACCCCATGTTAAACTCTTTGCACCTTTGCTATGCGAAATATTTTTCCACCGTTGATTTGACCTGTGGTCAGACAATTGGATCTACATAAAATCGTTTTTCACCACCATTAAATTTACGATGATCTTTTAATCCAGGATTGGACGAACGGTTGAATTTATTCCACCTTCTACTATGAGATCTGATGATCCTTATTCAACCTCTTCACGATCTAATGGTTAGCGTCGATATAAATCTACACCCCATGATTCTAGACTTCTCCTCAATCTAACAGTCATGTTTTATTCAATCTTGATCAAACGTTCCCTGTGTTTAAGTTCTGTATCCATATTTTACATAACTCTTCTTCAACAATTTATCCTGGGATTTATTCATTCTCTCGTCTTCAATCGGGTGTTCCAGGCTTCACTTAGATATATCTCCCTTCGTTACTTAGATATATCTTACTTATATTTATTCATTACTTCTTTGTACTCTTTTGTATCCCAATGTAATATTCCATCAATAGAAATATCTCCAAGCCAATTCACCGTTTGACTTGTATATTTAGCATCCTCAACATTCTCATTCTTGCTCAGGTTCACACCAGTGAACTCCTTCATCTTTCTCCATATTTATAACAAATTCAAACAACTGTTCCTTTGTACTATATCTTTGTTCTGAGCATTTCTTCATACTTCCTCTGTATTCAACATAATTTGAATTTTGTGCTATCATGACTTATAGTTTATCCTTTGATACCACTCATCAAGCATATCCTTGTTATTTCTGGTATGTCCATGTTTGATTACTGTCCATGTTTGATTCGTGTTTCCATCAATGAAAACACACAATCAATAATGCCAACAATCTCCCCCTTTGGCATCAAGAGAACATATTTGTAAAAAAAATGAGTCTGTACCTTTGGTCCCCCTATCACTGATCTCATCTTCAAATTGGGGAATTGAGTTTGTTTTTACTGATACCAAATTTGTTTTACTGCTTCTCTCCCCCTTTGACATCAATGACAAAGAGTGAAACTCTTACTGCTTCTCTCCCCCAGTGAATGTGTCAGCTGCTATGTTAGTCTCTTGGGATTTTGTGTTCAAATAGGTAGTCTTCTTTGATACCAACTTTTGTAGTGATCAAGTCTTTTAAACATAATCCAATGACTTCCTCATTTGATGAACAAATTAAATACCCCCCCTAAGTTTTTACTGTTTCATAGGGTTTTATTGTCTTCCCCTTTTGTCATAAAGGACAAGTGTGTGAATCTTACTAATCTTCTTGATCGGCCTCTTTATTCTTCTTTATATTCTGATATTTCACAGGAATACCAATCGATCATTTACAATGATACCAATTGATCATTACTAATTGATCGATACCAATTGATTTAATTTACATTCTACAACCAATTGCTAAGGTATGTTACCCATTTCAGTTCTTTGATACCAATAGATCTTGCTGCTCTTTGTCATTAATCATTTTTCCCTTTTCATGCTCTGTCTTTATATATTTTGAACTCCTCTGTTGTTTCAAATTCTTCAGTTGATGTGATTTTTCATTCCTCATCGAGAGACCCCCCCCTTTTTTTTCTTTTTTTCTTTTTTTTTCTTTTATGAACTCTTCAAGAAATGTTTTGGATCCTTCTATGCATCTAGAAGAGGCATGGTAGGAAGATAAACCTTTTCATTCTCTTGGAGCTTTGTGTTTTTTGAATCTTTGTAGCTTTGTTATGATTTCTTTCTCCAAATATTTCCATGAGGCACTCTGCTTGTTGGACCTTTCCTCTCTAAATTTGTATTTTGAGATTTGTCATCTCTTCTTTTCTTCCAAACTTCATTATATTTTCTTCCTGAATTGTATGGATTATTCCTCATGGGTTGGCTTCTTGATTTCCTGTAGTCTTGGGATTTGTGGCCAAACCTATCACATTTGTAGCATCTCATTGTATGACAAAACTTTGCTGTGTGCCCAACATAATTGCATCTCCAACATCTCATTAAGTTATTGGACCTTCCTGGATTTTTCCTTTCAAGGATCTTACATTCCAATGCTTTATGACCAAAGTTATGACAAGAAAAACAATAAACACTGAAGGTGTTTCCATACTCTAGTCTATTTTGATATGAGAAGTTTGCCTTTTGATATGCTTCTTGGTTTTGAATTTTATAGCTTACTTTCTTAACATAGTTCTGAGCTTGTATTTGGTCTGTGACTACACTTTTTCCCTTTGAGGAGGATGAGCCTTCCTCATGTTTGTGAATGGGGGTCCACTTTCCACCTTCTTCTTTCTTATTGTACACAAGACCAGTTTTGTCATTGGTTGGTCTTTGACTGTTCCAGATCCTATCCAAGATAGCTGAGCTTTTCTGGAATTTGATAGTTGCATTTGTCTTTTCATTCTTCTTTTTGAGGTTGACAACTTCCAATTCCAAAATGTGACATGATTCTTCCTTTTCAGTCAATTGGACCTTCAGGGCTTCTTCATTTTCCTTAGCTTCCTCAAGTTGAATCTTTAGATTGATGACCATTTATTTTGTTTCTTCTAAGACTTCTGTGCATTTATTGGGCTTGTCATATGTATTCAACTCTTTCACTTCTTTTTTTAGATAAAAAACTTTAGTCTTCAATATTTTGATTTCTTCATCTTTGTCTTCTTGTTGAATCTTTTGTTCATGCTCTTCATGATTATTTCTATTAGATTGATCTAATTGTTGTTGTAGGAACATATATTTCTTTTGAATTTGATCCAACTCTTCTAGAGTGGATGTAACTGTGTATTCAAGATGGCCAAGAGCCTCCCTACGAACTTTAATATATAAAGCATTTCCTGGTTCCACACAAATATCTTCTAATGCAGCTATAACACCAGTCTTAAGATTCAATAGTTTTTCTTGAGTGATTATTGAGGTATGCATCAATTCCTTGATGGCGTTTTCTTCTTTATTGATGAATGGGGATTGCATCAATTCCTTGATGGATTTGTCTTATTTATTGGCAACTATGGATCACATCAATTCCTTGATGGAGTTATCTTCTTTATTGCTGACTAGGGATTGCATCAATTCCTTGATGGATTTGTCTTCTTCTGTGTTCTGTACTTTAATCTGATAGGAATTCTCCAACTGGAGCCATAATACTTTAACAGAGGTGCAATGTCCCATATTTTCTTTGACTTGGTCTGACAATCCATTCTAGATTTCTTTTAATGCCATTGAATTGTCTCTCTTTACTTCTTTTGCAGTTTTGGATTTTTTCTTTGAGGTAGTTAAGTACCAAAGCTTACATACTATTGAGTCCAAACACTAGATCCTCTTGACTTCAGATACATTTTCATTCTTTCCCTCCATGAAGATTATTCTGTTCCATCAAATAAGGGGGCTTCATTTGTGGAGAGATCCACTTGTCCACCCATTTGTGTGTTTAGGAGGATCTTCCTTCCAGTGATTAGACTATTTTCCTTAAAGAAAACTTGGCTCTGATACCAATTGTTGAAACACACACTGAAACTGAGAGGGGGGGGGTGAATTAGTGTCTTGAACTTTTGGATAATTTTCACACTTTCTCGGATTACTTAAATTAATTGAATAACATATATGTATTTCAATTAATTATTCATATATATATATAAATTATAAAAACACAAACTGTATAAAGAAGAATAAATATCATATATTTATTAAACTTGAATAAGTACATATGATACCAATTGTCAAATTATTCAACACCAAATGAATAAGAGAGATCCAACTCTCAGATACAAGACCCAACTTGTATTTCTCAGATCCAACTGAGAAGTGAGGAATCCAACCCTCATAACAAGACCCAACTTGTAAACAGACACCAACTTGACAAATAATGACTTTTCATTCAATCCATTGTATTTATATTTGATCCACCAAGATACATCTTTTTCCAACACAAGATTTTGTTTATATATCCATTCAAAAGGTGTATGACATTAAAACAATGTGTGTTTTAATGCACCTCTTCATTTCAATAATAATAATAATAAATAATAATCTATTTTTAAGGTCACGGTCAAGCCAGCACACCAAATTGGTGTATGAGACCCCCTTGTTTGTGGGACAAGGGACCCCCCTCCACCCAGTGATTTGATTGGTAAAGTCTACGAAGGTATACATACCCTACCCCCCTCTGGATTTGAACCTGTGACCTCTTAAGAGGAAACACATGTTCTTAACCATTAGGCCCACTCAGGCTGTATTTTAATAATAATTTTCTTCTTTTATTATTATTCATAATCCTTCATATCATGTTTATTTGTCTATTGATTAAGTAATTAATTCTCCATTCTCCCTTTTCATTTTCACATTTCACAATACCATGGGCAAATACCATGGGGTTTTAAACCAAGGGTAGATACCATTTAACTTTTTGACTTTTTATGATTTTTTTTTTTCTTTGAATACTTTCATGTAACTTTTTTTATTTTTTATTTACTTTTTACATAAAGTTACATTTTTTATGATTTTACTTTCATATTTATTTTTATGTAAAAATATGTTTCCATTTTAAACTTTTTCTTCTTTTGTATTTATACTCCATAAATTAATATTAATATTCTCCATTAATATTTAATCCATTTATATTTATATTAATATTCTTCATTAATATTAACATTTATATTAATATTATCCATTAATATTTAATCCATTTATATTTATATTAATATTCTCCATTAATGAATAATTCAATTTATCATACTATATAGCTTTCGCGTCTGCCCTTCTTTTCTATATCAAGCCCTCTTCCATTTGATCACATTTATGGATCAAATCCTTATTTAGATCCTCAACCAATTCATGCGAATTCCTTCTTCATTCTTCTCTATAGATTCTTCCACTGTGAATTAGCTTCCTATGCAATTCCTTCGATTCCATCCTCTGGTTTCTTCGACCTCCATTATAGACTGTATCTATCCTTTATCGTCGATTCCTGTATTCAGGTCCTTAAAGTCCTTTCACTAGGTCTCTGTCTTCATATGGCCGCAAATTGTAACCAAGTGCTTCTCTAGAAGCGCTTACTGTTCAAACCATGCTAAATTCATCTAGGCGCTCATTAGGTTCCATATGATCAATGACTATGCCCTTATCCCTAATCACTCGCACTTCCCACATAACCAAACACGTAACCCAGGGCTACACAACTGAGCGCTAGCAATGTATAGCATGACTTAATTGATGGTGCAAACTTAATCGTTTGTTGGATGGACGATCCCCATCATTTCAGGGGTTGGGTTCCTGGCTCATATCTCAATGCTGTGGACCCCGACATAAACCTTTAACTGACAAATGGTTTTGTGATCGACAACCCACAATATTTTGGGGGGTCTGCCCCATGTTAAAATCTTCGCACCTTTTCTATGCGAAATATTTGTCCACTGTTGATTTGACCCATGGTCGGACGACTGGATCTACATCACATCATTTTTCACCACCATTAAATTTACGATGATGTTTTAATTCAGGATTGGATGGACGGTTGAATTTATTCTTCCTTCTACCATGAGATATGACGATCCTTATTCAACCACTTCGCAATTCGATGGTAGCATCGATATAACTCTACACCCCATGATTATGGATTTCTCCTCGATCTAACGGTCGTATTTTATTGAATCTTGATCGAACATTCCCTATGTTTTAGTTATGCATCCATATTTTATAGAACTCTTATTCAACAGTTTATCTCGAGATTTATTCATTCCCTCATCTTCAATCAGGCATTCCTGGATTCACTTAGATCTATATCCCTTCATTACTTAGATATATCTCACATAGATTTATTCATTACTTCTTTGTACTCTTCTGTAGCCCAATGTAATATTCCATTAGTAGAAATATCTCCAAGCCAATTCATTGTTTGACTTGTATCTTCAACATCCTCAAGATTCTCATTCTTGCTCAGGTTCACACCAGTGAAATCCTTCATCTTTCTCCATCTTTGTAACAATTTCAAACAACTGTTCCTTTGTACTATCTCTTTGTCCTGAGCATTTCTTCAGACTTCCTTTGTATTCAACATAATTTAAATTCTATGCTTTCATGACTTATAGTTTATCCTTTGATACCACTCATCAAACATATCCTTGTTATTTCTTGTATGTCCATGTTTGATTCATGTTTCCATCAATGACAACACACAATCAATAATGCCAACATATTATTCATTAATATGATACATATATAAATACATGTAAATGACCGTTGAATTCATCTTCCAAGGTCTCTTGGACTCCCTATGATCGTTACAATAACTTGATTCTTCATATTATGTGATCCAAATTATGTTGAGAATGAAATAAAGACAAATATATAATAAGGAAATACACATAGATATGGCAGGAAACACATAGATACAATACTACTCAATTTCTATTAAAGACTAAAATATGCAAAAATTGTAAAAGAAAATATAGAGTGAAATGAACTCACTAGAATAATGTTAACTTATCTTTAAGAAGAGATGTGGCGGCTACGCGCATTCAAAAGAAGATGTTTACAATGAGGCTCCAAAGGCCTTACATAAAGCATAAATGAGAAAAACCTAAACATCCAAAACCCTAACCCCGGAAGATGAAACACAAAAAGGTTTGTGGGCCCTGATGGGGGTAGTCGATACATCAACTTCCCTAGGACGTAAGTTTTGCATACGATCTTTGTTTGGGGTGCTCGTTACCTTGTCAGAAAGGTATAACCGAGGAGTACACATTCTGAATGGCCCAATTGAGGCCTTCAACACATATTCAATGCTTCCATGTAAAAAAAAATGTTGTTTAGGGCCTCAAAACGACCCCAGAAGTTTGGGACCCGAAAAATTGCCAAAATGGAAATGGTATGTTGAGCCAGTGAAATAGGTGGGCATCCATCGATGCCCACCTGGATCATTCCGTCAAGTTTGTAACCCTATCATGTTACATTTCCAACACATACTTATCTAAAATTATAGAAACCTTTGTCAATTTTACTAATTCTTAAAATACTAAGAATAAAATGTTGGGTGGTATTATCTTTTAATAGAAGATTCAAAAAGTTTGTATTAGAGTAAAAAATTGTGAAACCATTTCATCAAAAGTGTATAGATCAAAATATATTATTATTCTCCATATTTAGTATTTTAAATTTAATTGAATAAATTTCATATATTATAATAATTGGATAATATAAGTTAATAAAATCTTTGGAAAAATTAAATATTAATAAAATATAATAATTATGATTTTAGTAAACAATTATATTTTAACTTTGTCTTGTAATCTTTGAATAATAAAAATTAAAAAAATAACATTATTATTATTATTATTAGTGAATAGTTATGTTATAATGTTATTATTATAATATATGAAAAATACATAAATATTCAAATCACAATTATTTCACTCATCAAATTTAAGTATTTTTTATTCTAAACACTTTTAATCAACATATTGTATCTTGTTGGACAATAGACAATTCACCTTGAAGAACAATTAAACATTATATGACATTAATGGTTATAACTTTTTGCAATCACAATCCAAATTAAACACTTTCATAAAAGTAAAGTTAAACATTATATGGAAATTGTAAATTTAAATGAGTGATACATATCAAATTTCACTTAAAAACAAAGAAATCATTAACAATGTTCATCATTACCATACTCATAATACATTTTACAAATCAAACAACAACAACAACCACAACATTATATGAAAAACATAATATACATGAGCAATATACATATGATATACATGTCAAACATACATCTTAACAAAATCTGCAATAAACATGTCATATGTAGATCTCAAGTCAAATATAAAACAATCAATATACATGCCAATCAGTACCACTACTAGCTAGGTCCACCACTAGA
This sequence comes from Picea engelmannii, assembly GCA_009831015.1. Taxonomy (NCBI): domain Eukaryota; kingdom Viridiplantae; phylum Streptophyta; class Pinopsida; order Pinales; family Pinaceae; genus Picea; species Picea engelmannii. The sequence continues at coordinate 93,706 of ML810676.1, forward strand.
GCCATGTGCATCAATGTCTCCGCTACCAGAGGTAGAGCCTCTATCAAGAACAACTATCTCATAAATAAATTTCTACAAAAGTGCACTATAAAATGTCTCTTTATCAATATCATGAAGATGTGCAAAAGTACATGATGCAAACATAGTGTTCAAAGCATCAAAATCTTGTGACACATGTGAAGGAAGAGGAGGAGGAGGGGGATAACATATTACATGTAAGATGTTATAACATATTACATGTAATATGTTATATTTTATAACATATTACATGTACTATGTTATAACATGTAAGATGTTGTGTCTGACATGTAAAACAAGCATTTGGAATATTAAGGTACCCGACCTTCTACTGATGAACACCATCTAAAGTCATAACATAAATGAATGGAGGGAGATTATTTTTCAAATCTACTTCAACACAAACCCTCAGGTCGATGGATGATGACACATGTGGACTAGGAGAAAGACAAGGATCATTGGATGGTGACACAAGTGGAGGAGGAGGAGGAGGAGGAGGAGGACCAATAGAATATGTTGATGCATGTGGAGGAGAAGCAGGAGGAGGAGGATTAGACATGGATGAAGGTTCAAACATGGGGAGAGGAAGCATGAGGAGGAGCAGGAGGATAAGGATCATATGTAGATGCAGGTTAAGACACATGTGGAGGGGAATAAAGGGGATCAGTAAATGGTGTAGTTGACTCATGTGGAGGAGAATCAGAAGGACGAGGAGGACTATGTGGTGGAGAAGAAGATGTGGGTGGATCTATTGATGAGCTAGATGTAGTAGGATCATGAGTATCACCCCTCAACATCTCGATGAGGTTGAAAGCACCAACAATATGGTGCATAAAAAATGTCATGTCATGAGGAAAAATCCTCCATATCATAGAGATTCTACCCGTAATATGTCTCTAATGGGAACGGGTACCACTCTGTGAGTAATCATGACACGACTTAGTTGATTTGCCACCTCTAGCTAGACTCACAGATCCATCCTACTTGGCATGTGGGGTCTTTGTACTGTAGGCTGGTCCTTTACCTCCTCCATCACCTCATCCTCGTGTTGGGGAGGCTCATCCCCAACATATGTGCCAATATCTGCAAAACAATAGATAATAATAATAAGATAATTGAAACAAAATGTGACAGTAAATTACATGTGCATTAAATAAGACATAAAAATATGCAAATAGATTTATCAAAACATAATGATAATATTACCTCTCTCATCTATTGGCTCATCTGTTGTAAATCAAATGTTTGGACATCCTCTCCAATCCAACCCTACGTACAGGTACTTTGCAATATCGAGGATAGGATTGTCCTCACTATCTAATAAATCACATACCTCCCTACTGACCGAAGAAATGGGAAAATCGTAATGGACCCTCTTGGGAATCAACTTCCCCCACATGCACATACACACATCAAACATAGGCCTAATGGAAAGGTAAGGTACTACTGTCCAAGTGGCATGAAACCTCTCAAAAAATAGTGTAAATAAATCTGATGCGAATGGGAAGAATCTCATCCCATGTAAAACAACATGACAATGATTGAATGCATGACAAAACTATCTCAAAAACAATTCTGACAACCTAATCAATTGGGGCCCCTGAAATAAACTATCTGCATAATACAACATAGAGAAACTAAAGCACTGCTCATTAGAACTATACTGTGACAATGATGAGAGAATAATACAGAGTCACCTAACATCCTCTCTATCAAATTGAATTATCCACAAATGACCACCATGAACTTGGAACTCTGAACATGTAGACCAACATATCTTTGCACACATGCCATCCGAGTCTCTCTTGCAACACTAGGCGGTAACACTGGGAAATGTGGCAAATAATCCCCCCTCATAGACAACACAATGATGAAATAGACATCCACCTCTGTGGGATGATACCACAAATCGAGACTGACCCTAAACCCCTGTCGCCTATGATCCCATCAAAAGATCAACTGTTGTAGCAACAAAGAGTCCCCCCTAGGGGATTTACCCTCCTGATAAAACTTTAAGAGAATAACATACATCAAAAGTTCCCGTGTCAACTGTAAAATAGGGCGAGGGAACAACTCCCTCTCCCTCTCCTTGACCTCTCAGTCATGCACAAATGTGTGCATCTCGACCTGCTTCTACTGCTGATGCTCCTCCTCCTCCTCCTCTCATCGTCATCGTCTCCAATTCACATACAAATATTGTTAGGCACATATATAGATAAAATAAAGTGAAATTATAAAACAAATAAATACACACACACACACACACACATATTTAAAAAAATCTAAAATTATTTTTTTTTTTGCAAAAAAATCTTAAAAATAAATCGGTGCGTTGAAAAAAGAACATATGCCTTGACAACGATACACTCTATCAGATAAACAACACTGCCATGCGGTGCTATTACTAATATGCACCGCTGCCACATTTCTTGTCACACCACTAAGTATTTGAGCGATGCATCCCATAGGATGCTTCGCACTAGCTCAGTGCTTTTAACCACATCAATTCAGTTCTTTTAACTACGTGAGTTCATTTCTTTTAATAACACCAGTTCATTTTGTTTACAAAGACACACTACAATGCTAAAATTTATGGTGCACAAAATCGACGATGCACTTTGTTAAACCGAAAGCACTGGTGTGTCTATTTTACCATAGCACTGACATGATGTCTAGCGGTGCGTTGTATTACTAACACACTGCAAATGCCTTACAGAAGACAAACCACAATGTTTATTTTTCAAAACATGTCACATTGCGTATGTTTAGTGTTTATGCACCGATGTTCCATGATTATTATCGCACCACCATGGATTTCCGCGGTGTGTCTAATAAGTCACACCGCTTTGGTTGATTATTAAAAATTCACCCCAGTGTAGTTGTCTTTACAACACCAATGTGTTTGTTGGACTGATGGGCTCCGCTAGGTTAAATTGCAATATGTAATTGAATTAGTGTGATGTGCTACTATTAACAAACCAGTGCCATCATGATAGTGGAGCACTGATGTTTTGTTCCATGGTAAGTTGTAAAGGATAGAGCACCGAGAATGATGTGTCCATTGAGACACCCTGCTATGCCAAGTCAGACAATATATGTCCTGGTGTGGTTCTATAAACAATACAGGTGCGTTTGGTTAAAATGGTTGCACCAGGATGCTAAATTTTATATATCATTAAGTTAACGGTGCGGTTAATTAAGTGAACTGTACCGGTGGGGGTCGAAGCCAATTATGCATCGTTTGCGAGGCATTTTGAAGGATTCACAATTTTTATTTTTATAATTTATCGCGGTGCTCTTGATTGAATGTCACCGATGCATACGTATATATGATACACACAAGGGTTGGTTCTCACTATGAATTTAACACAATACACACCACTTCGGGGCGAGCCAAAGCATTTAGGTGCACCATGCAAAACTGGAAAAATAAATTGAAAAAAATGCCAAATTTCAAGCTTAATTCAAATTTTGATTGGATGAAAATGCGAATAGGAAGGTAATAAATTTTTTCTTGGCCTCTTGTGTCCTGAGGAGGCATGGTTTCACCATTGAGAGGGAATGAAAATTTGTGGTAATTTCCAAAATTTGGAAATGTATGGAATATACCAATGGAGCTATCCAAGTCGGTGTAGAGCACCAGAAACATGGCATCTTTGGAAGGACGGTGAGCACCGATGCTTGCTTGAGAGTTTGGAAGCACGTGATGCACTGTAACAATGGAAATCAGTTTGGTAATTATTTTTATTTACCCTTCCGCGGTGCACTTGACGATAGTGAGGTGCACCAATGCATAATGTTCAATGACATTGGTGCGCTTTATTTAGTGCGCACACTTTTTAATATAAAGTATGGCGATGATTTTTAACATTGATGCATTGATGGTTTATTGTTCATGCACGCATTAGTGTGTTTGGTTAGAATTGTTCCACCGCTACGTTAAATTTTATAAATCGTTAATTTAGTGGTGTGGTTAAGTAAGTGAAATGAAACAGTGGGGGTCAAAACCAAATATGCGCTGGTTGCGGGGTGTTCCAAAGGACGCATCGATTTGTTTTTATAATTTATCATGGTGCTCTTTCTTGAACACCATTGGCGCGTACATATATATGCGACACACCAGAGTCGATTCTCACTGTGAATTTAACACAATAGACACCACTTCGGGGTGAGCCGAAGTGTTCAGTCACACCACACGAAATTGGAAAAAATGCCAAATTTCAAGCTAAATTCAAATTTTGATTGGATGAAAATGAAAATAGGAAGGTAATAAACATTTTATTTGGCCTCTTATGTCTCGAGGAGTAATGGTTTCACCGTTGAGAGGAAATGAAAATTTGTGGTAATTTCCAAATTTTGGAAATGTGTGGAATCTACCAATGGAGCTATCCAAGTCGGTGTAGAGCAATTGAAACATGGCGCCTTTGGAAGGACGATGAGTACCAGTGCTTTCTTGAGAGTTTGGAAGAACATGATGCATTGTAACAACAATAATTGGTTCGATACTTTTTTTTTTTAATTTACCCTACTGTGATGCGCCTGACAATAGTGAGGTGCACCGACACATAATGTTCAACGACACCAGTGTGCTTTATTCGATGCATGCAATTTTTATTATAAAGTAAGAAAATTCTTTTGAACATTGACACACTAGTGCATTATTGTTGATGTATGCACTGATGCATATCGACCTTAGAGGCGCACTAGTGCATTATTCTACTACAAGCAATTGAATGTCTTCTTTAATGATCTAGTATGACAATATGTTTGGAGGTTACTATGGATATACATGTGGAATAAAAAACACACTATGTTCATCAACCTCAAAAAGAATAAAATCATCATCTTTGTCTACAAAATGGTAAGGAATTTGGAAGGATTATGTAGTCTCCTATATCATCAAATTGTACCATTGTCGAAATTCCTGATTTATCTCTACTTTATGGGTCTAGTCATTTGAAATCGCCACAATATTGAACTTAAACATAGGGAATATATTTGTAACCTAGGTTTCAAATAACATTCCTTTAGGTTCTTTCTAGAATACCATCACTATGTTGGCAAATGTTTAACAAGTAGCGTATGCTTGTCATTGATGGAAAGTACAACAGTGAAGATGGCATGATCAGAGTGTGCATCGATGGACAAACATGAACAATGTAAGCTTGGAGGAGAAGCGTCGCTGATCATTGGATCCCATCCAAAATTCCCGACGGCATGAGGACCGTCACATCTGAATAAAGACAAGAAGAGCGCACGCTGAAGAGAAGGATAGATCTCAGGCGTTAGATCTGAGCGCAGGATCCGACCACAGTTGGATCGAGGAAACCCTGTACGGTGTTTAAAGAACAAGGAGAAGCGGGCGTAATCGCGATATGCGAAATCACAACTTAATCTGAGCCGTCCGATCGAGGTTGAATCTGGACCATTGATCCCTATCCATTTCGGAGTTTCGAGGATCGAGAGTTGGAGATGTCAAAGAATTTTGACATCAGGAACCCCGATTTCGCGATATGCGATATCGCGATTCAATCGCAGCCATTGAATCAAGAATGAATCTAGACCATTGATTTAACTCCTTATCGGAGTTTCGTAGATCGGGACTTGAAGGTGTCGAGAACTCACATGGCGAAGTGGAAAAATCGTGAGAAGATCTGGGCCGTAGGATCTGGGGGAAGTACGAAGGACCAATAGCTGTTAGATATGGTGAAGCTGCAAGGCAGATATGACAGTCGTGGTCCGTTGGATCAAGAGGACACGTGGCGAAAGATCGTCATGTCACTGACTAGAAAGTCAAAGGAACGGGGTTTGATCTTAGCCGTCAGATCAAGGTTTGATCTTGACCGTTGATCCGACTCCATCTCGGAGTCTCGACTATCGTGACTTGGAGTGATGAGACCCTTCATCACAGGAACTGCGAGATGCGAATTCACGAAGAGATCTGGACCATCAATACACCAAGATTATGGACCGTTGATCTGAGCTCCATCTCGGAGCTTCGCCTATCGTGACTTGGAGTGACGAGAACCTCCATCTAAGGAACAACGAGATGCGAGATCGCGAAAAGATTAGGACCGTCAGATCACCAAGAACGTGGATCGTTGATCTAAGCTCCATCTCGGAGCTTCGCCTATCGTGACTTGGAGTGACGAGAACCTCCAACTAAGGAACAGCAAGATGCGAGATCTCGAAAAGATCCGGACCGTTGATTCATCAAGATCATGGACCGTCGATCAGGGTCTATGAAGATCATGAGTTCGCAGCGCCTTTTAGCGCAACCTGTTGTCACCGCGTATGGTCACGTGGAGGAAGGACCTAGTGCAGATGAGCTCTGCCTCGGAATTTCGGAGCTCCTGACATGGAGAGTCAAGATGTCTCATCGTAGAATCTCTGAATTGCGAAAGTGCGAAACGGGTAAATAACGACAATACCCTTCAGAGTTAATCCAATGGTGCAGGTGAATTTGAACAAGATCGGAGGGCTACTGTTGCACGACACAGTGAATCTGCTAGTAACCATTGATGGTTTCTACCAGAGGATGCGAAGAGACTTTGGTGTGATTTCCAGAGGAGCAGAAGAGTCACATGGAATCTGCCAGTGGAATGAAGACGACTCATGGAGGCGATTGATAGCTGGATGGGATTGAGGGTGTAACTGAAAAAAAGAAGGTGAGCTCGACTGTCACAGAGAAGACTAAGAGTCTCAACTGCCAGAGAGGTTGAGGAATCTCAGCATAACATCCAGTGATGCTGAACACGTGGGAAAACCGCCAGAGAAGCTGAAGAGTCGGGATGATGATCAGACAGAGAACTCGAGAGGTGGAGCATAACGGCTCGGAGTCAGCATGCAGAGGATTGCGAACATTGCATGCACAAGGTGCACAGAAGCTATAAATACACAGTACCGAGAAGAGAAGGTTGTTGTTGCGGTTGGAGGTTGCTGTGATTGTTGTTGATGAAGGTGATTCATGTGTGAAGAAGGGGGAGAGTGCAGCAGCTGAAGAGCACAGAAGAGGAACTGTGCAGTGAATGGACATGGCGCACAGAGTATAAAAAGCGGAAGAACAGACAACGCAAGTGATGTGTGCAGAAAGGCAATGAGGCAGACAGAGCAACGAAATGCAGCAGAACAATGATGAGTCTGGTAAGCCATTGTTGAACATCATATCATTGTAATAAGTTTCAGTAGCAAATATTTATATACCAGGGTGGTTGGGAGGAGCTAGGGAGGACTTGTGTCCTCAAAGGTTCAAGTGGGTGCTTGAACACAGGGAGTTGGTGCTTCGTTCTAGTTGGTGCTAGAAAAACCAGGGAGTTGGTGCTTCCTTCTAGTTGGTGCTAGAGAAACCAGGGAGTTGGTGCTTTCCTCTAGTGGGTGCTAGAGAAAATAGAGAGTTGGTGCTCTCAGCAAGTTGCAGCTTGCAAAACTGAGGTTGTAGCCTCATTATGATTTGGTGCTCATATGTATGATACTGTAAATAATGTAACCATTACTTATCATATAAAGAAAAAGAGGTTTTTACCCTACATGGGTTTCCTCGGGAAATATCTGTCTCTGTGTTTCTCATATATGTGAATGATGCTGAAAGTGCCATTATTTACTTCCCTGCATTATTGTGATTATCATTCAGTGTCTCTACAAAGAGTTTAAAAGAACCATAATTGTTTAAGCACGGAAACAACTGATTCACCCCCCCCCTCTCAGTTGTCTAACATGCTAAGAGTAGGATCACCCAATCGTAATGAAAATATTAAGTAGAATCTCATGCTTCCAAATAATCCATGATGAACTCATCAAGGAAGTAATTGGCCTATGACATAGTTATATGCTGTGTGCACCTCTCCACTGCATGACTAACTCTAATTGGAAACTCATATTTTTTGCACTTTTTAACTAGTTTATAGGCTAACAACTAGGCACTACATAGAACAACTTCGTTATCAATAAAATATACGAATGCACCATGGGAATTGCGATAAGTGGAAAAATTGTTGTAAATTTCCTCTGTGCCAATGTATTTTTCTAAAATCACATCCCCTGCATCTTCTCTTGTTTTGAGTAACCTTGAAACTCAATGCATAACATTTCGATCTAAAGAATAAGGCTTATCCAGTGACCCAAATCCATAATGGATCCTACTCAAAAAGAATTTGACATAGAGGGACATGATAGGAGTATGACTGGAATATGCAACATTATTTAGTGTCAAAATACATGATTGAAACAACTTGTGGGCCACGGGTTTTAGAATACATCTTTAGTGACACCTTGCAATGTCTTCAAGTCCGTGTAGTGACTAAAATAATGTTGTGGGCACTGATTAGTGTTTTGAATATTATAGTCCACAATTTGACAATTGAAACCTTGTTCAACAACAATTGGAAAATGTGAAATTTCCCATGCACCTTTATGACTAGCATGTTCACTTCCCTATGGGATTTCTACTTCAGTACATGGATATTAATTTTGATTAAGAAACCATTCTTATCTATTAGAAATATCAGTATATACTCATACTCATGGTTTCTCACCACTGGCATACATTCAATCAAAACCCTAGCTCTTTCAAACTCTTCAATTTTAAATGGTTTAATTGCATCCACTTGCATCCCTCTTATAGTGGTTAAGGCAAGATCCTTCATTAAATGAGATTTATTTTATTCTAGATATCCTTCGCAACACTTTCAAAATTTAGTTGAATGGCATTTAAGGCTAAGATTCATTCTATCATGCCTTCTAATATGAATTCCCATCAACTTTGATTCTTAATGTCTCATTGACATTCTCAATTTATATTCATTATGTCGAGCCATCAGATCATAAGGGAGCCTCAAAGTTTGTTTATTGAAAACAAAGTAATTTATAGTTAAGCTACCATTTTTCTGCCAAAGTTGATATACTTTTACTTCTACTATTCAAATTCAAATAAAACACACCATATAATTACTTAATACTCTTACTCCTAATATATTACATACCAATACATTGCATAGGTTCCTTCAACGAACCACATCAGGGTCGTAATAAGACTTCAATTGAATTGCATTGACCAATTCCTTCATTGGCATTCCATCCAATTGTGTCGGCTTCACCGTGCCAATATTTGTAATGTATGCAATATGGAAGGGTTCTAATTAGTGAATCTTCAACTTCCCAAGGTTCTTTAAAAAATTATTGTCATATAATAGGGCAAATGTATAAGGTCCCAAAGTCTTTCTTTTGATATTTATGCCATGCCATGTCTTCTACCTCTGTTTCTTCACAATTTGATTAAAACCCACAACACAATGATCCTCTTCTAATTCCATCAATGTATTTAGTCTAGATTTCAAAGAATACTCATCAAACATTCTAGCATCCACAATAATTCTAGGATTCGGGACTATAAAATCCATGGGAATTACATCCTCTTTCCCATAAACTAACTTAAAGGAGGTATGCAAAGTTCATCTTTTACATGTGGTCCCATCGACCCATAGATATATTGGAACTCTCTCATCTTAATCATCGTACTCTATGTTGTAAATTTTAGTCAAGGCATCATCCATAATCTTATTAAATAATTCAACTATACCATTCACTTGTGGATGATATGGTGTACTCTTCTAATGATGTACCATAAAGACTTACTTCAGAGTGTCGATCATGGAATTGATAAAATGAGAACCCTTGTCACTCATCAAAATTCTAGGACACCTAAACCTTGTAACAATATTCTAAAAAATAAAGTGCACAACCATATCTACAATGCAATCCTTCACTAGTCCAGCCTCTACCCATCTTGTTAATATTCTATCATAGTTATAATGTAGTGCACACTTTACCTCTAGACAGGGGGATTCATAGAGCCCATAAAATTAATCACCCACTTTTTAAAGGGTTCCAATGTGACAAGAGGAAACGGTGGCATCTCATCCCAACTTAAAGTTTCCCTATCCTCTAACAGACATCACAACAATTTGCATACTCCTTTGCATCTTGATACAAAGATGGCCACCAAAGTACTGCACACAAATCCTTTTGAAAAGTATTATGACTTGCATAATGTCATCCGGTAATTCCTTCATGTGCCTCATGCAAAATAATGTCCCCTTCATGTACCAGTACACACCTGCATAAAATCCCATCAACCCCTAACTTGTATAGTTGTTATATAATCAAATGGTAATTGGTTGTTCTAGTTACTAATTTCCTCCTCTACGTGAGAATATTTGACTCAAGTGTCTACCAATTGCGAATAACGTTGTAATCTCAATGAATTGATATGGCACTACTTCAACCTTGACTAGATGTGTGTTTGGCAGTTCATCACCCAAATTTCCTCTACCTTCTCCCAAATCCAACTTAGATAAATGGTTTGGTCCCACATTGTGCTAACTAGGCTTTACCACAACCTATAAATCAAATTCTTGAAATAACAACAACCAATGACATATCCTCCCCTCCAACACTGGCTCATTCACTAAGTACTTCAATGCTGAGTGGTCAATGTAGAATTTGAATGCATTCCCCAATATATAGTTACTAAAATTTTGCATAGCATAGGCCATATCCAACCCTTCCTACTCTGTGGTGTTATAGTTCTTCTCAACATTAGACAACTTCCTACTAGCAAATGAGATGTGATGGTTTATGTTCCCCTCGCTAGGCTGTGAAAGAATTGCATCAATTGTAATGGAAGAAGCATTGACATGGACATGAAACAAACAATCTTATTTTGGAATATAAGAATAAGTATAATCACTAACTTCTCTTTCAATGTATCAAATGCTTTAGGAAACTCTAGTGTGGAAAGGTTAATCAACTAGAATGGCCCAATGATCCTAGCATAGTTCCTTAAGAATTTTGCTATAATAACCTGTATGGCCCAAAATAGTGCAACACTTTTACTAAAGTTAGAGGGGGCATATCAACTATAACTACTATATTTTCCTAATCCACTAACAAATCTTCTTTACAGAATATATGCCCCAACAAAACTTCTAAAGGGGTATAGAAAATGCACTTATTTAGATTCAAGTAAATTTGAAATTGCTTACACCTATCCAACATAAGTGTAAATACCTAAATATGTTCCTTCAATAAGTTAAACACTATATAACCATCTAGGTAGACCTCAAGAAATTTATGCATGAAATATTTGAAAGCAACAACTACTATTCTAGAGGTCGCATGTCCTATGGGTGGCTTCTTCCTTGATTCATCTGTCTTACATTAGTCTTTATTATGGATAATTCTCGAAGGCTTTGGCTTCACAAAAGCTTCCATCTCATTTCTCTGTATTTTGAAAAGAAATTTTGATTATTTGATATCAATTTTTATATAAAAAAATCATTATCTATTTTCGAGGTATTCTTTAATAATATTTCTATTCATTTGGAATGAAAATCTTTTTTTTATATTTATGCCGAAGGCATATACCTATTGACAACTTCCACATTAATCATTATTTTAATGAAGAATTCAGAATGGATGAACTAGATTCATTCAATAGGGGATATTCTTCATCGTCACACAAATTGAAGGGCTAGGATTTCATATAATATCATCCTTGTAGCTCAAAAAACAAGCGTCAGTCATTAGTGGGAATGATTAACATGAGAAATTAGCAAGTTTTACTGTGAGTAATTTCTTCATCGCCAAGTAATTTCCCTTCAATATAAACGTGTTGTTTGTGATTATTGACGTGATTAATAGGTCTCTTTCCACTTAGCCTGCTTCTATTCACACAACAAAGACTGTTTCCTATTTTCTTAGTTGACAGAGTGTGAGAGAGACCGAGAATACTGATAGAGCTTATGAGTTTGTAACGCTTGCCAACCATTTTTTTCTCGTGCTCATCATTTAGATTTCCCAACTCCATTAAAATGAATGCATAGACAATGTTCAAAGTTTCAAAGTGTTTTTAGAATAGCGACCGACAAGAATTATCGCAACCATTGACACATGAGGAATTCTTTTGTTAACAGAGATGAATAGTTAAATCCTCATTATGGTTGGTGAATGGTTTCCTTATGTGCTTTGATTTTGATTTATGTGTTTGTGATGGTTTTTTTTATTTTGTAGGGTTGGTTGCATTATTGGACTGTAGAATTTTAGGTTTTGTCTTTTATTTCTTATTTTCCATATCAGAAAGGCGCATCAATGTTCCTATCTGATTTCAGGGTTTATGCATATCATTATTTATATATTTATTTTTTAAAATTTTGAGTGAACATGCCCTCCAAACATGGCTATGAACAAAAGCTGAACAAGTCGAGGCCCTTCAAACACTGCAATGGACAACATTTGGAGATAACAACCCTGCAAACATCGTTGTAAATAGATTGAGTGAACACGATGAAGGTGGAAACACTGGTAAGTAAGGAAGACATCCTTGGGAGATAAGGGAGACAATTTATTGTAAGCATAAAGATGGAGTCTATATCTCTAACCTACCTTATAGACTGTAGCTTCGTCCACACATGCGACAAAGAAACTGTAAATAAATTATTAAAAATAGTTGATGTAAGAAAATTGATGCATTAACTTAAATAAAAAATTAAATGCCCATCGACATATATCAATCACTTTTAATTATGTGATTATGCTAATTAATATAAATTTCTTAAACTTCTTCTTTCTTTATATTTGATTTAAACTTCTTAAATTTTTTAAAACCATCTTAATTTTATATCTCAATGCTTCCGATGAAAAGTTAATCATAACACATCCAAAATGTGGAAAGGTTAATCATAGCAAATCCAAAATGCATGAGGAAAAGTTAATCATAGCAAAATTCAAAATGTATGGAATTAATGTAGGATATGATAATATATTTAGAGGATAATTAAAACTTTTTGGGTTTTTTATAATGATGATGATGATGATTAACGTCCACTAAGACCTAATTGGTCTATCGGACCTTAAGAGGGTAAGTGATTACTTGTGATTCTTTAGAATTTTGTTTCTGTGCTCGAAAAGCATTAAGAAAAGCTTTCCAAGATCACCATACTT